>PPHD01011166.1:8259-19030 GCA_002909625.1 Bambusicola thoracicus | reverse complement strand
GATACAAGCCAGGATGCCATTGGCCTTCTTGGCCACCTGGGCACACTGCTGGCTCATGTTCAGTCTAGCGTCAATCAACACCCCCAGGTCCATTTCCTTTACACAGTCTGCACCACTCTGTCCCAAACCTGTAGCATTGCCTGGGGTTATTGTGGCCAAAGTGCAGGACCCGGCATTTGGTCTTGTTGAATCCCATCCCATTGGCTTCAGTCCAGATATCCAGCCTATCCAGATCCCTCTGTAGGACCTTGCAACGTCCAGGCAGATTGATACTTCCAGCCAGCTTGGTGTCATCTGCAAATTTACTGAGGGTGCACTCAGTGCCCTCATCCACGTCATCAGTAAAGATATTAAGCAAGACAGGCCTCAGCACCGACCCCTGGGGAACACCACTTGTGACTGGTTGCCAGCTGGATTTGACTCCATTCACCACCACTCTCTGGGCCTGGCCACAGAGTTTCAATGGCAACTACAACAGATATAAAGAGTGCATTCACACTCTTTGGTAGTACAAATTCTCACTTATAAAGAACTATTTTTCAACATAATCATCCCCATTACTTTTATATTTTTTATCAGCAATGAACAGGATCCTTCTTTCTGTGCTCATAAAAACCTGCACCAGTGGAGATGATTACTGTTTCTGTTTCCATTACTGAAATGCACCATCCACCACCTCACTGTGCTCACATCTGCTGTTTGGTCTTCAGTGTCGATGAATGTCAATGGGTGTCATTTTTCCACATGGAGGAATTCAGTGTCAGCCCTTTGCTTTGTATGCACTTCTATCCATCTGAAACGTTCATTTATCAGACTGCTTCTCTGCTGACATCTGTCACACAGCAACAAAATGAAACGAAATATTGGCAGGAAGGTTCAACCTCTACTTCTCTACCACCAACATTCTCCTCTGATGTTGTGGGCCAACATAAAACAGGTGGCATTACTTCTGGACCAGCCCTCATAAAGCATATAATATAGTCAGTGTATATCACTAAAAAAAACATTTACATTTTTAATATTTATTTTATTAAAACATGAAGAAGAACAAAAACACAAAATTAGTAGGATATTTGACCTTGTTTTTGTGAAACTAATGAATCAATGTCTGGTTCAATGGTAGGGATTTCAATTCATAGTAAATTCCCAAAGTGTTTGTAAGACATTTTGTAATGAAATTTTATTTTCCTTGTGCTTCATCCTTGAAAACAGTTGCTCACAAAAGTCTGTGCTGCTGAAAATGCTGACACAAATAAGGCGTGAGTGGGAAGCGAGAGACATTTATCTCTGATAAAGAGGGCTTAGAGAAATCTGGTAAAGAGACATGATCAGATTTTTGAGTTGAATATCTGATTGTAACTCTGTACAATCCATTTGAAAATCTGCAGGTCATGTGTTTCTGTTGATTGTAACTGGAGTCAAAAATATACCAAAAACTGATAATTTTTTAGCAAACTTGAAACTCTCAAACTCCTTTATCACAATGGAAACAAGGTTGTATATTTTTTGCTGTTCACAGAACTGTGTTCAGCCAATGTATCAAAATATATGTTATTTTCCATAACTTGAGCTGGCAGTGCACTGCAACCTCCTTGTGCTGTGGTTTCAGCTCAGATAGAGTTAACAGTGCGCTGAAGATTGGTTGGTGCTGAGTGGTGGGTGCGTCTCATAGGTGGGGCCTAGCTGCTCAAGGGCAGAGCATGGAGCAAGGGGTGGTCACATTGCAGGTTGTGGGCCGCGGGTAGGGCACACTTGAAGACTTTTCCCCAGGTCCCGAACTAGGTCTTTCCAGACCTCCTGCTGAGGGCTTACATGTACATTCATTAGGTTTGGTTAAATCTCACCAAAACTGGATAACAAACCAAAACTAGATTTAACATTTTATTCAGTTTATTTTTCCTTTGAATCCTATTTTAATACCAGTATCTGAATCACTTCTGTGCCTGAAACTCACAAGAGTACTTACTTGACAGTGAAATGGTGTCCTTAGAGAGTATATAAAAATGGTATCAGATGACTCATTTAAAATCAAACTGGACCAAACTTTCAGGAGCATAGTGCAGGGAATTATCTAGCCTTCTGAATAGCTAAAAATTATCTCCAGATCTTTTCTACATCTACTTTCTACTACTCATTGATTTCCCATGTTCACTGTCCCAGTTTAGTTTGTTGAACACATGCAAACTTTTTTTTAAAGTAAAGTACTTCTACCTTTTTTTTTTTAGGAAAAGTAATTAATCCATGCAAAGAAGATCTGTTATTTGCCTCAAATGTTAATGTCTTCACATAATGAAACAATAATTCTGAAATATATGCTTATTCCTTTTGTCTCGCATTACAGATTTATTCTAAAGCATAATCATTGGTATAAAAATGATTTTTTACTTTCTTTGAAAAATAACAAATCCAAGATAAATATAAGAACTTTTCACTAATGGATCCTTAATCTACGGAAAATTGACTGCTGAGAAAACTTATTTCCTGATTGAGGTTGTTCATTACAAATATTGTGTTGATTAAAAAAAAAAAAAAAAAAAAAAACACTGTACAAAGAAGAATGATTCTGTTTGATGTATTAGTATTTCTATTATGCGTATAAACAAGTACAAAGAAATTATCTTTCTAGAAATAAGTAGAAAAAGCTTTTCACGTGGGAAGCATAATTGACAGATGAGTGATATTGTAAATATAGTAATGTTTTAATGTATGTTGATTTTAGTGTTATCTGCAATAGTTCCCCCAGAAGGCAAAGTTTATCTCAAATGAGTTAAAATGTAAAAAAAATGAGGAAAAAGTTAACAAGGAAGCCATGACCTTTTTTCTATTCTTGTTGAAGTGAGGAAAAAAAAAAATAATTGGAACTCTGTCTTTATGTTCCAAATGTACAAAAAGTAATGTAACCACCAATTTAGGCAGACCTGCACAGTTGTATCTTTATTGCCTTTCTCCTGGAGCCTGAATTCAGAATATAGAAAAAGAATAGCAAATTTATCTATGAAAATGTACAAAGAATTTATCAAACTCTTTTATGCATGTTATATTTCTAGCTCCAATTAACACTGCTACCTTTGATATTCAAAAGAACTAACCACTTTAAGACAGGTGGTTGCTGAACATGCTTTCATTATCTTCTTTGCATGTCTTGCCAACTGGAGCATTCATAGCAAAAGCAGCCAGTCCAGTTGGAAACCAGCCAGATGGCAGTGTTATCACAGTATAGTGTGACAAGGCCTAGAGCTGTGATTCCAGGACCACATACGCTACATGCTACTGGACCTTTTATGAAACTTTAGCATGTGTGGAATTTGTATACATATGCTAAGTTTTATAGGCTATTTCCACTGATGCCACAGGATGTACTTAGAGTGTCCATGAACGTGAACAGTCTCAGAAGTTCCTGTGCTCCAGGCAAAATGACCAGACTCTAAATGGCAAAAGCTGAGATTTGGGGTTTCCCCTTCCACTAATTCAGACAATTACCACATCACTAACTCCTTATGTTGATCTTTACCCCTTTTACTTGAGTATCTATTTGATGACTTTGAAATATGCACACAAATATAATGTCATACGGTGTTTTCCCATTCTCCTTTTCATCTGCATGTATGTCTGAGGTCTGTTTACAGGCTATGTGAGGTGCCAAGAAACATTATGGAAACATCCATTACTCATCCCTAAGAACAAAGTCCACAGTGACTACTGAGTTTATGCATTTCTAGCATACTGCATCTGGTCACTAGAATGTAATATGTGTAAAAAACTGAGTCCAGATCCTATTTGGGAAAACAAAACAAAACAAACAAACAAACAAACAAAAAAACAGCAAACCTTAACATATGAATGCTGAAAGTCAAACCATCAGCTGGTGTTACATCATGTCATTATTTTCTGTGATTATGAGATTCTGTGACTGAGGAACTGAAAACAAAAATCTAGAAGCATCATAAAAAATTATCATTTAGCACTTAGATAAATATGGAATATCTTTTTTTTGCTAGGTATGGAAAGAAGTTTCTTCCAGCTATGAGAAGTGTATGAGAAGTGCATTATGGACTTCATCAGGATACTTAAAGTCTGATTTCCTTTTGGATTCTTTAGTGAGGGTGTGGCATCTGCTTGTTGCACTGTGGGTCAGCTTTACATTATTTTTTTCTGTTGTGCTGGATATGCAACTTAAGCCTGATATCTGTATGTCTAAACTACTTTTTTTAGGGTAGTGAAGTATTAAACAGCCTATTTTTTCTCCCTTGCATTATGCTCTGTATCATAGAATCATGAAATCATAGAATCATAGAATGGTTTGGGTTGGAAGGGACCTTAGAGATCATCTTGTTCCAACCCTACTGCTACAGGCACACCTCCCACTAGACCAGGTTGCTCAAAGCCCCATCCAGCCTGGCCTTCAATGCTTCCAGGCAGGGGGCATTCACAACTTCACTGGGCAACCTGTTCCAGTGTCTCACGACTTTCACAGTAATTTCCTCCTCATATCTAGTCTAATTCCACCCTTCTACAGTGTAAAGACATTTCCCTTCCTGTTGCTACATGCATCTCTGGATCAGAAGAAGTGATGATTTGATTACCTGAGGCTGTTGAAAATTGGTACAAATGATCTGCTTCAGAGCATAAGTTCTGGATCCAAATACTATCTCAAAGAATTGGTATATTTTTTTTTATTTTTATTTTTTTCCAGGTTCATTGTTACCTCTGGATCAAAGAACTGTTAAGATGAAACAGCTAGGAAAGAAATTCAAGACATGCCTTCATAGGAAATTTCACTGGCACAGGTCTGTCGCACATCTGAAGGCCCCACACTCTCTGTGATGCACACAGATTCTTCGAAGTGCATGAGCATGACACTGAGTATGAACTGATAAACCTAATGAGAGTCATGCTACCACAAGAACTTGCCAAATATACTGGTGAGTCTCTGGGGACTTTTACATGGATTTTTCTTTCTATTAATTCAAACCAGGATCAGCACCTTCCCAACAAAGACAAGCTGAGGTAGCTGGGCTGGTTCAGCCTGGAGAAGAGAAAACTGTGAGGGGACCTCATTGTAGCCTTCCAGTATTTAAAAGGGGATTTTAAAAAGGAAGGGAATCAAATTTTTACAAGTGTAGAAAGTGATAGGACAAGGGGGAATGGTTTTAAGCTCAAGGGGGGAAGGTTTAGATTGGATGTCAGGGAAAAGTTCTTTACAGAGAGAGTGGTGAGGTGCTGGAACAGGGTGTACAAAGAGGCTGGTGATGCTCTGTCTGGAGGTGTTCAAGACCTGATCTAGTACCAGATCTGGAGACTGGTGGCCCTGCCTGTGTCATGGGGTTGGAACTTGATGATCCTTGGGGTCCCTTCCAATCCAAGCCATTCTATGATTCTGTCTGTGATTCACTTTCTCCAATGTTTCATAGCATAGCAGTGAGTGTGACAAGCTGCAGGTACAGACAGAGTGTATGCATTTTCCTGCACTGTTCTATAGATATTTCCCCAGGACCTTCTTTTGTCTGGGCCTTCCTTGTATAAGATTCTCAATTTATTAATTTTTCTCTGATTTGAAAATTTGCTATAACTTGCACATGAGTAAAATCTTTTTTGTACTACCCGAAGTATCATCTGAAGAGAGCCTTGATTTGTGGTAAAGTGAGCAGATATTTTAAGAAGATAGACCCCATATTTCTGCAGCAGCTGGAAACTAGATATTGCAATATTCCTATAATATCTTTTAGTGAAAGGGAGAGTGTTCCCTGAAGAGGAACAGAAGGAACAGGCAGTCAATCACGAATCTGGCATGATCCATGAGATGAGAATCTGTGCAAGAGTGGGAACACAAAGCTTTCTGCTGAGCTGCATCTATGTGAACTCTCTGTAACGGATTTAGGTATTGATCTTGGAGTATTTATTCATCTTCAGGTTTTCAGTGAGCTGTCAAGATTTATCTGAATTAACAAGAAAAATTTTGGACTTGCTGTGTAAATATAAAATTTCATGATAATACCCTTGCTCAAGATTTTCTTTATGCCTTGCTTCCTGCCTCGTGCAGATGAGGAAAGATTGGGGGAAATTTGTATTACTTTTCTTTTTATTTTCAGTTTGCTAATACATTCATTCCCCTTCAAATCAACAGAAGCATGAATCTCTGAGTAAGTTCTCCTGAGGACGTGAAATGTTCTTCCCTGTGGCTGGCACATTAACACTTACAGGCCTGTGACACTATACAAATTAAATACTAAAACAGTGCTGAAGATTTGACATAAAGATTTGCTCTAAAGATTTGAGACCAAATTTTTGTTGATAGTTCTCACTCTCAAAGCCAATGGTGTGAGAAAACATAGAAATAAGTGACATAAATTCTGGCTCTTCGAAGTATTACAGAATTGTTGCTTTGCAAGCTTTTCATGATCCTATCATGGAAGAGTATTACACAGTATGAACTGGAAGAACGAAAATAGATCTGCAAAAGTTTTTATTCATATACAGCTCTGAGACATCAGATATATGAAATAAAAATAAAAATAAAAATAAGTGGGAACATCAAGGACCAAAGCACATCAGGAAATGGTACTACATTTTTATTCAGTTGAGTGAATTCTGATCCTCTGTGTAGGCAGAGAGTAGAGATTAACTCTCTGTTGATGCGTCTGCAATGAAACCTGTCCCTGTGTTTCAAGCTGCACTTTAAGGTACGGTAAAGCAATTGTCCAGTGTCAGATAAAGCTGTCAAGACAGAAGTGAGTGGACTTTCCTCCGTGATTTAAAAGCCATCCAGCTAATTCTACAAGCACACTGAGTGAGCCTTGTCCTGGAACTGATTATCAAAATATTATAATTTCCTTTGTGTGACCTTCATCTGTCCAAAAAAGGCATAGTATTTTAAAATGAATTTAGTTTGTTATATATATATATCACTCTATTTGTAGCTATTACTAGTGAAAGGGTTTCTCTTCATGGTGTGTTAGAATGCTGGCACTGAGAATTTTTATGACATATTATCAAGATGTTCTTAATGATGAATTTGAGCTATATGTTCATTTATTGTCAGCCCCGTGTTTGTTTTGCATTGCGGTAATTAGTACTCTGTACTTAGAATTCAGTTTTTCTACTTGTAAGAGAAAAAAACAAAGCTAATGAGAATTAATCATACAATATCTGGCACTTCCTTTTCTATTTCAATTATTAATAATTAGTTTTTATTATATGTATATATGTATATACATATACCTGGAGATACACATATATGGTGTGCAATCTAGTTGCTTAAGGCATGTTACAGCCTTTTGGATAAATTATGTAATAGTTAATTGTCTTCATTCTCTCTTCTTTCCCCATTATTATTTATTTACCAGAGAGACCATGAAAGTTCTAAACCATGTAGTCTGTTCAGTAATCTTTTACACAGTGGTGTACTTAGTCTTGGAGCTACTGTTTGATGTCACGTAAATAGAACCCCTGATCTTCCTATAATAAATGATTTACCTGTGAGCCAAAGTACTTGAGGAAAAGATAATATGCATATAATATACATATATACACATTAATCATACATATATGCATGTATATTTATATCATGTAATTCCATCCTACATAGTTCTATTTTCTTGAATAGTGATAAGACTGAAGATTATAAACTTGCAAATGCAGAGAAGATTCATTTTCTATAGGTCTAGAAAATACCTCAGTGTAATGTTAAACTATACTTACAGAGAACTGTTATGTTCTCTCTCAGAGACATTACTGGTATCACTGGGTTAATGATACAGTGCATATTAAACAGTTTATAAAGGAGAAATGACAGTTTTTCATCTGGAAGGAAGCCAGGATGTAGGAATACTTTCCAAGATGTTGTTATATAGCTAGAAAAACAAAAAGAGAATGATAACTAACAAATTGCATACTCAAGTTGGGGTAAAAAAAGAGTTAAGGCCACTTGTAGGTTTAAGGTGAGCAATATGCTATCAAATATTGGAGATAAAATACTAAATTTAGCTCACTGAGATTTAAGTTCATTATAGCATTTTATTTTTATATGGAACATTCCTTTACTAGAAATATCATGCAATCTGTAAGTATTCTACTAAAAGTATATATCTTCCCCTTCCCCTGACATGAAGTGCCTCATCACAGCATTACTTCTTATGTATGCTGTATAAAGCTGTAAGCAAACACAGATTCCAGAAAAAGATCTTGGCTTTGACATTTCCATATCACAAAAATATACTTCCTTGGCACATTGAGATGTTTGCAAATTTCATACAATTTGGATTCATTTTGTCCACTGTTATGAGCAGTTTTTAATTAACTTCTTTAAGATATTCAGCTGGATCTGTCTTTAATGGCTGTAGCTTTTAAATATAAGAATAATCTTTTGGGATAAACTCATAAAAGGATTCGGATATTAAAATGACTAATTCCTAAAGGCCTTATTACCTACTGGAGTTCTACTTTGTTTGATACACAGAGAATGTTACAAATCAAACATCTGAGGACCTGAATCACAAAATGTGTAGTGAGATACAGAACAACCTGGAGTAGACAATAGGAAAGACAGAAGACTTGGGCTAAAACTGCATGCTATTTTCAATATTAGATGATTATATTCAATATAATTCAGATATGCAAATAGATGTGCCCAGAATCGGTATATAATTCAGTGTGTCCTTCCTTATTTCTTTATTTACTTATGTTTTGTGGAATAAAAAATGGACATATTGATAGAAAACCTCTCAGTCTTCTAGTTTTTCCATAGTCATGATATCCAAGATGTGATTTCTATTCCTTTGTCTGAATGGGGATTTCTACCTAGGCATCTCATTTGACAGTTAAAAGATCTAATCCTCCTTAAGATAATGAATCTATAGAGATGGTTTATTTTCATACTTTTCTGCTAAAAGCTTCTGCTTTGCAGAAAATAAATTAATTATTTGGAAAATTGCCTACATCCAGTCTAAAAAAACAACTAGAAAGCTATAAATTCATTCTACAGCATAGTCTCTTTGCACTGTATATTTAAATAACTTATTGAAAAAGAACAGCAAAGCATGCCAAAGACAATCCACTTTGTCTGTGAGGAAGGATTGCTGGATTCAAATCTTTATGGTATTTAATGTAGTAGAAGAGTTAGTTAGCCAAGCTGTCTTAAACGGAAAGCAAAGCTTGCATCAAAACCATTACTAATATGAATCCATGCTAATTGTATAACATCAGCAACAATCATTTTTAATTTCAGTTTCTACTAATTTTAAATACTTCATAAGTTCTTGTGTCACCACCTAGACCAAGTCAGTGAAGCTTTAGCATAAATGCTGACTCAAGGATACCACCAAGTCCCTGATGTCTCAGTGGTCTAGCCAAATTCAGCTAAGGCATGGTTGATCATTAATTTATTTAGTGATTATAAACTAAAGAATTACTGCGTTTGATATTTTTAGAGCAAATGTGGTGGGACTAGGATTTGAATGGAAAATATATTTTTTAAAAGTACTTGACTAAACATTTTTGTAGCTAAGGAATACCTCCTTGAGATATCTCTTGAAAGAAAAAGATCAAATGATTTTTTTCTACATTTGCCTTGATGAGGGTGAGAAATTTCAGATCTTTTAGATCTTTTTCTTCAATAGGTCTGAAAGGGTCAGTAAATAAAAGCTGAGATGTAATGAATCTGTCCTTTCCATATTAACTGTCAATGGGCCAATGCCACATTTGCTTGTCAGAAGATAAGTGAGTCTCAGTGTGTCTCCATGGTGGGGGACAGTGTATCCTTCTGGGGTTAAATCTGCCACATGAGAAGAAGAAATTAAATGAAATAGCTTAAATCATAATAATACAATCAGAGAATTAGCAGTGGAACAGAAACTAAGAAAACAAAAATGTACAGGCCAGTTTCCCTCCAAGTCACAAGAGAGGCACACCAAGGAAGTGGTTCAGGAGGCATCCTATTGGGCATAGATATGGGAAATCATCTTCAATTGCATCTTTCCATGTTTGTATTAGCTCAGGTTGAAATTGCACTATTAATTGATCACTCTTTTATGTTTTTTGTTTTGTTTTGTTTTGTTTTGTTTTTGAAGAAAACTTAAGAGCAAAATTTCATTCCTTCTCTCTTCAAAAGAAATGAAAATAGATTTTATGATCAGTAATTCTTCATTTTATTACTCTGTTTAATGATAATATGCATTTTTTATCTTAGGCAGAATAAGAGTGTAAGAATTTAATACATGAAACACAGACATTTGATTGCAGTGACTTATATTGGGACTAAAAAGCACTAAGCACTAAAAACACTGGAAGTCTTGCAAAAGGCCTGTTACTATAGCTGTAACAGTAGAAAAGATCTTTGTGTTCACGTTTGGAAAAGCAGCAGAAATACGAGAATTATAATTAAACACAATTGGTGAACCTCTGATTTTTAGCCATATCACACTATGTCTTGGGATATTACTATAGATCCAAGGGTATTTTGTATACGACAGAAATGGAAAAGGAAAGTAGAAAGACTAGAACTTGGGAGATATCAGAGAAGCCTTAACTCATAAGGATCTAAACCCAAGAGATTCTTTAATATAATCTGCAGTTCCTAAAAATAATGTAATGATGCTTCCTTGTGATATATCTGTGAAAATATGAAGAGAGATTAATTAAACTCATAATAATAAGTTTGCATTGGCAGTTACCTGCTCCTTGAGTTCCAAGGTTATTTTGTCAATGTAAGATCAAAATCCTGTCATGTACCTCCTTTCCAGATACAGTTATGGCATCTATTATAAGACACTATTTA
>PPHD01011165.1:0-19032 GCA_002909625.1 Bambusicola thoracicus | reverse complement strand
GAAGTGTATATTTGTGTTGCTACAAGGTTTTCCTTGGTGATGTGTGTATGTCTGTACCATAGCATAGGTAGCTATACTGCTGAATGTGGCAGGTTGGGAATCAGAGCTGAAATCAGTGCTCTCACAGATATCCTAGGAGCAGCTGCTCTTTGCAGCATAGCAAAGCTCTGCTTTTATTGGCATGTTTGTGTTCTAACCTCTGTTCTTTTCTTACCTTCTCCAGTGAATGGACAGCATTACTCTTGAAGAGGAACCTCAGAAAGGAATGGGCTCTGTTTTCCTGAGGCTGTTGGCTCCGATCCCAGGAATGCTATAGAGGTCAGTGCTGCGAGTACCGGAGAGTGTCTGCAGAAACAACCCTTTGGTTTGTAACTGCTGTGCTCCTCCCCAGGTCCTGTGTGAGGCACTTTGTTTGCTGTCTTAGAAACAGAGTTAGCATGGGCACCATTGGAATGCTGTGAATTTAAAATGGCTCTACTCAAACCAAACAGGTTTTTACGTATTGGTGTAAAGGCAAATGGAAATGCATCTGCAAAATACATGTAACCAATTGGGAGGAGCTCACAGGAAGTGCAGGAGAGGAGATCTCCCTGTCCTCACGCAGTGAATTCCCAGGACTGGTGCCCAGAACGCGATGTGTGCTGACCTGGCCCACTGCAAACCTTGCACCCCGAAGGATTACCTTCAGCTCCGCAGATGGAGCTCAAGTGTTTTGTGAGCGTGCGGCATCCATCATCTATGCTGCTCTGTGCAGCATCTGTGAATGGAGCTGGTGCAGGAAAGTATGGGCTGGGTGGGCTCAGTTTGTTCTTCTGATCAAACCTCCATGGAGCACTGCTTACAGAGCCCCAGTGCATGGTTGGATTTGGCTTCCAAATGGATCCCGCTGATGGCCCGTGGGTATCAGCAGCATGACAGCGTGGGGTGATGCAGACTTTGGCTGTGCAGCATTCATTGATTTCTGCGGGTTTTGAGTAAGCAGGTATGAACGGGTGGCTCTGGGTGTTACTGCGAATCCTAGAATAGTTTGATTTTGACATGAAGGAGAGCATCAACCTTAGAGATGAATCCAAGTCCTGTGTGGTGCTGGCAGGAAGAAGATGGCACAGATGTTTCCAGGTGGTATAATGGGGAGTGCCTTTATTCTGGACGCTGTGTTGGCAGTGAAAGATTGATGTGTACTGCTTTCTGTTGGTAGTCATAAGACAGAACAAACAGAGCTCCAGTCAAAATATTTGTATGGGGGTATAACCCCAACCAGTGGCTGTCCTTCCGCTCAGCACACGGCCGTACTCCTTCCCAGTGCAGTATTTCTTGTGTATCATTTCTCCCAGTATTTTAGTTTATTTTAAATTTTAGATGACCTTAAACATCTCAGTGTTTAAATAGGATAAGTCAGTACTGTCATTCAGATCCACAGTAAGGAAGCTTTCCCTTCTGTAAATAATGAATTGTCCTTGTCACATACCTTGAGACCTAATTCAGAGTATATGGTTATCTTCCTGTATTTCTGTGGATATTTTATGCTTCAGGAATAAAAACAGACTATATTTGGAGTTAAAAAGTGGTGGTTGGGATGATAGCGTGTTTTGTATATTATATATGGAGTAACCAGCATTGTGTGAGTCACTAAAAGAAATTTCAAGTATCATTTACAGAAGTGTTTAATAACACTAAAATACAGCTTCCCCCCCCCTCCACTGCTCATGCAGCAAAGTTTTGGCTCAGGTGCAGTATTTCATATTTCATTTAGATCAATTATCCTGCTGTCATAGCGTGAGAACTACTCCCAGTCTGAGCGGTTTGGGAAAAGGTTTGGGATTCCTCTCGGAGCTGCTGTTTCATAGAATCATACACGTTGGAAAAGACCACTACAATGATCCAGTCCAACCCCAACCCATCCCCACCATGCCCGCTGACCACGTTCTTCAGTGCCACGTCTCCATGGTTCCTGAATACCTCCAGGGATGGTGACTGCACCACCTCCCCGGGCAGCCCGTGCCACTGCAGCACTGCTCCTTTTCAGAAGAAATGTCCCCTAATATCCAACCTGAACCTTCCCTCGTGCAGCTTAAGGCCGTTACCTCTCATCCTGTCCTATTCATTTCATCCTGTATTGCACGTATCTTCCTGACCTGAAGTCTGTAACCTGAGGAGGTTCCTCCCCCCTCTTATTTTTTTTTTCCCCAGCTGCCGTATTCTGTTATGACTTTGTCTCTGGGTTTAATGGTTCCTCAGTACTTGGTATCTCCTTCTGTTATTCCAGTTGCAGTACCTGTGGTATAATCACTTCTCCTTTCCATAATTGACCCTTCACGATAACCTCTTTTTTTGGTAATTTAAATAGATCAACTTCTTGACATTTCTTGCTGTAAGGCATTTTCTATCCTTGAATAATTTTTATCGCTTTTACTGACCTTCTTCAGTTTTTCAATAGTCTTTAAGCACTGATAAGTGGACACTGTAATTTCATCGACTCTTTCATTTTTGTTCTCCATAACTTCATGTATAGAAATCATTTTCTGTTCCCTTTCACTCCTTCCGACTCCTGAAGGTGAGCATGGCAATGGTCCCTTTTGCAGTAGTGTCCAATGGGCTACATCTGAGTGATTGATCTACTCTGAGCCGCTCAATTCCCTTCTGAGATCCTTGTTCACAGACTTCAGTCTCAGGTACAGAAGATTAACTCACAGAACTCACAGTAACTTTGCGGAATGGTGCACGGCTGCATACAGGCACTGCGTGGTCTCAGTGAGAAGTGTTACAGTGAGCTGCTTGTGCTCCAGGAGGGAGATGGTGGGGAGAGCTTTCCTGTGGATTGGACAGCTGTGGTGTGAGGTCAGCAGTAAGTCTGTTGGAAAGCAGTGTCTGCTTGTCCTAGGGAGGTCAAGGGAAAAAAAGCTACGTGTGCCTTTGTATTGACATAGCCAATGTCCGAGAAGGTGTGAAGGCCTTGTTTGGTTACAGTGTAATGTATAGAACTGGTACTAATTGTATTCTAGAATTATTTTGAGAATACTCTGCAACATGTCAATAGTAGTTCTGTAAATGCTCTGCGAAGAAGAATCACAGAAACATCTCAGCAGCTGCACCACAGTGTTTTGCTGTGTTCTTTGCCTGGGCAGCTGTGATTGGTGCTGGAGGGCGTTGGGTGTTGCCCTGTTGCAAGCTGTCTGCTTCAAACCCTTCAGGCACGTTCTAATCAATTCCTAGCACAGATTACCTAACGGTGCTAACTGTAGCATGGAACATTGCTGCAAGAGGGGCTGCTGTGCATTTACAAGCTGTGACGGGATGGCGCCTGACTTTCTTGCACTCAGTGGTTTGTGTTTGTTTCTGCACAGGACGCCGGGGAGCTCCGGAAGCCAGTCAGGATGAATATGGTGAAGAGGATCATGGGCCGGCCCCGGCAGGAGGAGTGCAGCCCCCAGGACAATGCGCTGGGGCTGATGCACCTGCGGCGCCTCTTCACAGAGCTCTGCCACCCTCCCCGGCACATGACCCAGAAAGAACAGGAGGAAAAACTGTACATGATGCTGCCGGTATTTAACAGGGTAAGCCAGAGAGCCTGTGAGAGACTTTGGCTTTATTGAAACCAACTACTCTTACTGTGTTTCGCCAGGATCTCTGGTTCTAGCAGATTGAAACTTGCTCCTTTGTTGGCATCCTGTATTTTTTTTTTTCCATCTTTTCCTCGTGTATTGTTGTAATGTAAGTGGATGAACCCATCACTGGAGATTTTCTTCTGTCAGGACTGTTTCTGAGATGCAGCCTGTGGCGGGATGTAGCTTCAGACAGCTTTCCTGCACAGCTTACTGTTTTTATAGGCGCCTTTATCTTCTGGGAAACAGAGTACCCTATGAGATGTTTTCCAAGGTGATGTTGTCTGCTGCTGCAGTCTTTATTCTCCTCTTTTAGAGGTGATTTCTAGCTTAAGCTTAGTTGTGGCAAGTTTGTACCCATTTGTCTGTGTGCCAGCACTGTCCTTGAGCCTAAATCACATTTCTCCCTTCTTGACACTGTATTAATGCATATTTAGAGATAACAGTCATGCTCTCTCTTGTCAGATTTGGTTTTGCAAGGTTGTGCGAGCTGCACATTTTTTATCTTCTCTCGTGTGATAAATTCTCTATTTTCCAAGCCTTTTCCCTGTGTGAATCTGATTTACTCTTCTTGCGCAAAGGGGGTTTCAGTGAGGATCCAATAGCTGTATGTGCAGCGACATTCCTATTTTACTGCCTCCTGTGCTCAGGCACTGAGATGGCTTGGAGCAGGGCTGTGACTGCTGCCACTGGCATTGATAGGAGCTAAATCCTCTCCATGCCTTGTATCACTTTCAGTTCCTTTGCCGCTTCATTGAGCCTAATAACTTCAGTGGTGGCTTTAGGCTCTTGATTGAGCAGTATGTACAGAGATCTACATTTATCGTTTTCCTGCTGTGACCCAAGCTCTTGTTACTGAATCTCCTCTTGAATGATGGATTTCTGGTCGCGTGTGCGGCTGTGGAGAAGTGGAATCATTGATTAAGCTACAAAAGGGAAAAACTTGTCTGGAAAAGCAATTCTTTTTCTAGATTGATGTTTTGTTGAACATATGGCTTTTGATGGTGTTACACATTGGACCGCTTGCATGTTATGTAGAAAAAGCAATCCTAGTCTAGATATAGTGCTAATAGGATTTTCAGGCTACTCAAGAGCATGCTTCAGTAGATAAACCCCCCTTAATGTTATTCTGTTGCCTCGGGGTCTTATTCCTAGTGCTGCAGGTAACCTGTTGTGTGAGTCTGGGAGAAAAAAAACTCAGCTCGCCCACTTCCTCTTTAATTTATCTGCCTGTATTGTATGCCCTCTAGCCATGAACTTTCTTAATTGTTTTTTTACATATGTGCACAGTGGAGTCTTAATCTTGGCTTGAGCCTGTGGATAATATTTTGTTGCAATTACATCTGGAATTCTCCCTCTGGTGGTTTCAGATGGCTGATGCTTCTGAGGGGGGAGGATACTCGCTGTTCTCACTTCAGCACTACATTGTTATCTGTGGGCAGAGAAACTGTTTGTTCCCGGGCCCTGGCAGTGCTTAGTTGTAGCACTGTAGTTACGGAACCTCCAGTTGGTGATACAGCCAAGTTTGCAGGAATATGGTGCAGCAATTGGTGTCCTTTTATGTAGGGCAGTCTTTCCTTAGACCTTGTTTAGCCTTAACACCTCATAACTCTTTGTTCCTTCTTAATCCTGTTAAATCTTAATTTTAGTTGTCCCATGTCTTTGCATCATTTGTTCTCACTCACCATTTCTTGTTCAACTTACTTTGAGCAGGTGTTCTGAAAAAAAACCCCAAACCCACTAACTGTAAGCTTCTTTCTACTCACAATCAGCTCTTGCCTACCTGTTCTCAGACACCAAATGTACAGATTTCAAAATGGTGTGTGTGTCTTCTGCTGTCTCCACAGCAGGAGGACATTCTGTCTAGTCTTTTCTCTTAGATCCCTTTGGTCCCTGTTTTTTCAGGTTTTCCTTCCCTGAATTATGCGTCTCTCCTCCACTGCTGTATGTCACTGAACTTTGTTGATAGGCTCTTAGTTTTCTAAATCCTGAAGAGTCTTTCGTTTCCTTTCCTTGGTGAACTTTATACTGAAATTGTCCTTCTTGCCTCAAATGCAGACCTTTGTCAGATGTAGACCCTTCATTTTCCAACCTCATTAAATTTAGAACCTTTGTGTGGTGCAATGGTGAAAGCACATATTATTTGTGCTCCTTTACTTCCTTGTTGCACGGTCACTGATAACCATTATGAGTTGTCAACAAACTGTTAGTGTAGCACAGACAAAACTGAATTCACTCAATTCTCATCTATCTCAGGTTTTTTTCCCCTTGACTTTTGCACAAATTCATTCTTGTCTTCTTGTGTGCAAGAGGTTGAAGAATTATAGTATCAACTATTTAATTTGACTGCTGTAGTTTCTGTTTTTAGGTTGCTGGTTAATGCCGGCGCCTTCTTTGGAGGATTATGCCTAAAGTCTGCAGGTGGCTTTCTTGGCTTATCTAGCCTTGTGTTTTTTGGAGTGTCAGCTGTCTATGTTAGGAGAATCCCACTAGCTTAGCAAGACAGACTAAGGCAAAGTCAGAAGTTGATTGGAATAAAAAAAATTAGAAGGGGTGAAATATTTCTTTTCATTAGAAGTCTTACATAGCATGTTCACTGGAAGAACTGGTAGATGTTGATACTGAGATGGCCTGATACACACTAAATTCAGAGGTGGCTTTCCTGTGGGACTACTTCTGTTGAAAGAAAACATCAAAACATTGCCAGACATTCCTTTTTTTTAGGAAAAAAAAAAAAAAATCCTTGTTTCTCAAAGATAATAGCTGCAAACATTTCATGGTATCAGTTCATAACTTGGTTTGAATAGGATCCTGAATCCTTCAGTTACTTTGCACAGGGTAGACTGCGTAGTACTTCTAGCACTGCTGCCTTAAGCAAAGCACAGGATGTTGATTTTTACTGTATGCAGAGACATAGGGTGAGGCATTAACCTGCTTCCATGGGCATCCACGTGGCCAGCATTAGGCAGCTAATGAATCAGGTGCTTTTTTTTGCTTTACCACCTAGGACTGATTGATTTGGCAGAGATAGCTGAAGTGTTGTGTGGAATGAGGTTCTATCTGATTATTTTGAGGATTATTAGTCAGTAGATCCAGAGGAGCTAGAGCAGCCTTTTGCTTATTGATGTGGGATGTCTGAAGCTTGCTGCAGCCTCAGCTATCTTACTATTTTGTTAGTGAATGGGTGTTTGGAACATTTGTCCCCTCATTCTTCAGGGAGGCCTATGAAAAATTGAATCATGAAGTAATAAAAAGCTACATCAGTACATAAATCATGAAATTTTCGTCCTCTGGAAAAGTTTTCAAAAGCCTCCTTACAGAGATCTGCATCCATGTGAGCTCTGTTCTCAGAAGCAGTGTGGCAGTGCCCTGCCTTGTGCTACTGGTGCTGTACCAAAGCTTCTGAGGTATGAGAAAGAAGTGAATGGATGGATGGAGAGGCTATTTTGAATAAGTGATGTTTGAATACGGTCAATTGCTTACATTTTCTTGGAAGAACCATGCCTTTTGTTATTAAAAGAAGACAACTCACTGTTAAAATTCTTTGTATCCTATTCCATGTATGTTACTGCCTTTAGTCAAGGAGTATGCCAACATACTTATTTTAGTGCAGTCTTGGTTATGGGGCAAAACATTGAAAACTAGATCTCCTCAGTCAGCCTTTCATTGCAGCTATGAACCTACTGCCTTTCCTATGATCTGCTGACAGTTAGCCATCTTAATACAGTATGCCAATCCATTTTCCTCTTTCCTTGGTCTGAGCATTAAGCAGTAAGCGATAGTAAGGTACTCTGCCAATGTGTCTTCTAGTCTGACTGGTCTTGAGTAGGTCATAGCAGGGAACATGCATGCATTGGGGCCCTCCTCACCTTTTGTAGCCCATCAGTTGTGTGAAAGATGCAGGAACGTTCCCTGCTTTGCAGTCCCAGTTTGCAGGTGTTTCTTAGTTGGCCTCAAACAGTCATCTGCCTCCAGTGCCTGGGCTTCTGGCTGCTTTCTTCATTGGTAATGGCAGCTGAAATTTCCTATGTGAGGAACACCTGAGTTTCTGGTGAAAACTATTTTTATAGTGCGGAAGTAGAGTGTTTAATTTTGTATTTCTGGCTCTGTTTCAGCATGCCTTTGAAATGCAAGTAGGCAGGAGAAATATTTTTGGCTGTTCTCTAACATGCCAGAGCTATTGACAATGAGTGAAGGAGTAAGAAGTAAAACTTTGCACACAGAATTGAATCACAGAATTGCAGCAGTTGGGAGAGAGAGATCATCGTGTCCAACCCCCTGCTAACGCTTGGGGGGCTACTCAGTGCCACAGTTGCCTTGCATCCCTGTTCACGGTGATGCTGTGGGTGTCCAGACTTCTGAGTGACCTCATGTTATCAGCTGACCTGCAACAGTAGCACTGATAAAGGCAAAATGGAGAAGAGGCTGAAGTAGCGCTTGAGTCCAAATCTGCTGTTGAAGATTTCATTCCCTTGTTGAGAAGCAAATGTGGCACGTTGATCTAAAATGTTACTTAAAAACAAAATGAGATTAAAAAAAAATGTTATCCAAGTACCCTGGCTTGTGAGTGATGCTCTTACAGGGTGTGCAATTAGCCATGAGAGGGGAAAAAAGAGTCAACAGGCGGAGAAGTTCTGAGATACTCAGATATTCAGGAGGCTACTGTATTCTTTCAGCACTGACACAAGTGATGGTACCAGAATGTGGACAGCATGCTTTTTTCAGTAATTAATACCTGGGACCTTTTTTGTCAGAGGAGTACCTCAGCTAAGCAGACAGGGACTCCGTGCTGTGTGTAGTCTGACAAGTGAATTACTGAAGCAACTTTGAATTCTTACCAAGATAATTTAATGTTCCGTAACTTTGTGCAGTTCTATAGAGTTAACAGATATCTCCCTGTTAACTGTGATTCAGTGGATGATTTTACCATCAAGTCAATACTTATTCACAAAGAGTAAGTTAGTAGAATTAAGCAACAGTTAATTAAAAAAAATTGTTAATGACTACTACTGTTAGGTTAAGGAGGATCTCAACAAAGGAGTATGAGGCCTTGGGAAGTGTGGGACCTGTGGGGTTTCCTGGGGTAGGCACTTCTGGGTAGTGTCTTCTGGAATATTTCATGCTGATCGTTCGGTATTTGGAGTTCACCCATGGGGATATGTTGGTCCAGTAAACAGTTGCTCTTAAAACAGAAGTCCTGTGGGAGTGCCTACTGTGCAATGTGGTCTTTCCCACTCTGGGAGTTTTTTGTTGTGCAAGGAAATTCATGGTTCTCTTTTTTCCCCCTTTATTTGTCAGATCTTTCCTCCGTGTACAATGACATAATTTCACATATATCTTATAATGTGCACTGTGAAAAAACAGTACAAGGATGAATAATGCAGCAGAAAAAAAGTGATCTCAGTGGTGATACCTTCAGTTTGCAAGGAGGAAGTGGTAGCTTATAATGATTTACGTAAATAGGGCGATTTATAAAATTTACCTATTTTTCTCTTGTTTTAGGTATTTGGAAATGCTCCTCCGAGTACAATGACAGAAAAATTTTCTGATCTCCTACAATTCACTACTCAAGTGTCACGATTGATGGTGACTGAAATTCGACGGAGAGCATCGAATAAATCCACAGGTACTGCATGGGGCACAGAGTTGAGCTGTAGTCCATCATGATGTGCAGATAGTGAAGCCTTAACAGGGAAAATGTGTAATGTTTCTTTGGGCTGAGAGAATGAGACAAGTTGAGTCCTCCTGCCTAGGGTATAAGACAGTTAAGTTCCACAGACTTGATAACATGTTGAAGACAGGAGTACGCTGAGTTGCCTCAACTCATAGGAAGACAGGAAAGATCATGGAGATGGCTGCTGTAGCTTGCTCGATGTGTCCGTTGGTGTTGTTTTGTCCCTCAGATATGTTTGTGTTTAAATCATACCTTTAAATTAGCTCTTTGTCTGAAAGCTAACAGGAAGATGTGGAATTGTGGAGAGCAGCACATTAGGACCAGCATCCCCAGCACTGGAAAGATGCATCTTGGCCCCTCTTTAAGGTCTATTTGTTGAATGCCAGAGGGAGACTTAGTCCTATACGGAACCATCGGTGCGTCAAACCCTGACTGCTTGCTGAAAGTTGCATATTGGAGGATGATGTGCTGGGAAGGCGTGTTGCCTTAACCTTCCCCTTTGACTTACCTCAGATGGCCCAGTTTCCACCCTTGCAACCCCAGAAGTTAGAGTAGATTTTTCTGTTGAGCTTTGGGCCTTTTCTTCTGTTGTTCTTTTCTTCACTAGGAAACTTAACCACAGTGACTTAAAAGTGCAGGTTAGTACTCTTGTAAGCTGTAGTATGATGAGTAACTGCCATCAATTCTGTTGTTATAACTATTTTAGACTGAGAGTGGGAAGTCCTTGTAGCCAGCTCCATGCACTGCAGTTGCTTTGTGACTCTTGGCCAGGCCACAGAGTTGCATTTTGCTCCCTGTCAATGCCCAGTTAACAAACTGTTAACATTCCTGGTTTTTGTGCTGCTGCGCTGAACTGCTCAGAGCTGGGTGAATGTTCCCTGCAGCACTGAGAAGAGGAACTTCTAGGCTTTTTAAAAGTACTTTTTCTTTAGAGACAAAATAATTATGCTTAAATATTGTAAAGGCCCTTTTTCTACCAAACAAAATAATACAGTGTATCCTAATAGCTATTAGTAGGTAATTGTATCTTCCGGCATGCTTTTAGAGTAACAGCTTCGTGTGGGAAGTATCTCTGAGAGTATCGAACACAAATTCTTTGTGGCACGGAATGCTCAGCTTAAATGAACAAAATTGCTGAGCTTGTTTTTAGAAACAAGATTTCCCCACAAATATTATTAAAAGTGAACTTCCCTTTTAGTTAACAAAAGGGAAGGGATTTTCCAGGAACTTGCTTTTTCTCTTTAAAGACGTAAATGCAGTTGGCAGCATTTTCTATAGTTGGGAATGTGGTATGATAAATGTTACCTGTTTTTTTTCTGTCTTGTGATGGAGCACAGTGCAATTTTTTCATCAGATCTTTTAATATTTAAACAGGAGCTATGTGAATAATGCCTGCCATCACAGGCACATCTCACTTATTCTTGGCAAACTGCACTTGTTTTCTCGGAACAGCATTTCATGATTCAATAGTAACTGTGCCAGCATTCTATCTTATGTTGTCTCTTAACGCTGCCACTGTAGTGTTGAACTACAGTTTCAGCTGTACTGTTTCTCCAGTATGAACGTAACCGTGGAGTAATAAGGATGAGGACATTAGAACTGTTAGATTGTCTTCCACACTGAGGCCTGTCCTGTGGAGCGGTTGTGGTTTGCAGATGACTGCAGTCAGCATCTCTTATGAGGACTGATGCATGGTTTCCCTTGCCTCAGCTTATTTTGTTTGGGGAGGTGGTGGGGTTACAGTTAAGATAGCTACCTCTGAATTCTTAAGGGTTTTACCTGTCAGATTTTCAACAAATGCATCCCATTTCATGTCTGAATTGATTGAAAGATCATGGTGGTGCTATACTAGAATGGATGTCTAATCTCCTCTGTTTCTTACATAGTCTGTTTGGAAATAAACCTTTTGGGAGCATCTGGCTCTGAGTTGGAAAAGACAGACTGCTGAAACAAGGTGCAGAGGCTGCTGGAATGTTGATAGAACGAATGTGCTTGTTAACGGCCGCTTTGGCTATAGAGGATGGGGAGCAAGTAGAACTTCATCTTCTGCATTTTGCAAAACACATACCTTGGAGGCGAGCTCTTCTTGTTTAATCACCACTGCTGCAAGATAAAATAAATATGTAGCCTGGGTATTTCAACAACATGCCCCCATACGTTTGACTCATTGTTATAATTTGTGCCCGGGGCAAAAATGGCAGCAAAAATGAGTTCAGGCATCAGGACTTGCGTGTATGTTGAAGGCGTGCAGCTGGGGCTGTGCAGGGTGGGGTGGTCCCCCAGGCCCTCTGCATGGAACTGGCTGCTGTGTGATGGCATGGGAGAGCTGCTCCTTGCGGCACAGCTGCCATGAGCCAAAGGCCTTCTGGGTCATCATTTCACTGAGTACTGTGCCTTCTGCCTAAGAAATGCCAGAGCAAGAAAACAAAAAGATTCATCGTAGGGCTGGAATATCTTAACCCCTTTTAAGGTGAATTCCAAGTGTTGTGGTTTCTTTTTTAATTGTTCAGTGTAGGTGCTACTCTGTTTACACTGCTGTTTTAGGCAGCTTTTAAATTTGCTTTGGTTTTGTCTCACCTTGTTAATTTTAAGCAACATATCGTTCCACATTTACAACACTCTCTGTGAATCTATCACAGTATTTACAAGTTCATGCTAAATTCACTTATGTTACCATGGCTCTAGACTGTTAAACTAATCCCTCCTGCCCTTCAGAAACAGTGTCTGCATACACTCTGTTGTTGTTTTTTTCTTTTTCCCCCCTTTTTAAATCAAACTGTTTGACCAGTGGAAAAAAGTACTTTAACTTTTGCATTTCTCTAATCTATGAGTTTAAAGACAACCATTATCTTACTTTAAAACCATGTTGGGAGACCAAACTGATACCATTCCTCATCATGGTGTTTAGAGATAGCAGAAAACCACATTAGTGGTTTGTATTCAGCCACTGACAACGTCTGCCTTTGTTTTTCCCTTTTAAATTCTATTGATCTACAAACTCTGCCCGTATTTTGCATTTTTACTACAGTTGGTGTCTGTCACTATCAGCGGAACTGAGCGTTTATTTTAAATTGGTAAGCGTTAAATGCTTTTTTGTTTCGTCCAAGTGCATCTTGGTTACGTTAGATGTCATAGAGGGCAGTCGAAGAATACATATCTTCTACAAGTGGCCTTTCAGGCTCCTTCTGTGTTGAGGTCTGAAGTTTTTTTGATAGCGTTGTTTGTAGTGTCTGCATGTCTTGGAAGCACTGGGGCTGTTTCTTGCTGACAGAGGAGTTAGGGGCTACGTAGAGATACAGTAGTTAGCTGTTCATCTGTTGAGCACAGTAGTAGGCTGAAGGTGATCTGACCTGTTGTGACTACACGATCGTGTTTTCTTCTTTGCAGTTTTCCCCTTGACCTGTAGGTGACTTAGCTTTACATGGTGATTATATTTGGAATTTACAGAATTGGCTCCAAAGGGGAAGGAGAGCCCTATCTGTTAGCCACAAGGAGTCGGTCTTGGTCAATGATTGCTGCATCTTATTTCTTTCTGTTAACCATTTAATTAATCTTAGATGCTATTTATCAGATCTTACATGAGGTAAGTGAAGTGTGATGCAGTGCCTTTCTAGGATGTCCTGGAAAGCTCATTCTTTTATCAGCTGGGTTGGTGAAGTTAAATGCTGGCACCATTGAATTGTTTATCTTTTGCTGAGCAGCCCTCCCATTCTTTAACATGGTAAAAGGGTCAGCCCCTTCATATCTCCTGTTTGTGATGAGAGCACTGCACTGTTTCTGGTGGAACAAAGGTTTCTTGCCTCTTTAGTTTGATACTTCTCTTACTTGTTGGCCCACTGAAACTATATGCTTCCTTGGGCACCTGAGTGTATTTCCAGGTATTCTCCTTGTAGAGCAGTGGGGGTTTGCTTAGAATCAGGGTCCATGAAAAGCCCCACTGCCAACACAAGCTCTGCTGAGCAAATGGATATTTTCCTTACCTACCCATCTAGGCTTTTGCCACTAATACTATACTAAAGATAACAGTACAGTATGAAATAGTACAGTGATACTGTTCTGTTTACTAGAATATCTACGTAAATGCTGAATTAATCCTTTCTGCTGTTGCTATAGGCAGGAACGTTTCCTTTAATGCGGCACTGCTTTTGTTAGCAGTCTGAATAGAGCTTATCCTGTAGGTTTCTGTCTGCTGAATCTTTTCTGAAGTTCGAGACACAAAGCATCCCCTCTGCCTCTTCTGTATGAAATGTCTTTGGTCATTGTATTCTACCAAGCCTCTTTCCTGTATTCACCAGCTCAGTGTTGGAAAATCTGACTACTGTACTCACTCTGGTCATAACTGTGGTTCATAGTTATCCACCCAAGCCTGTGGAATTGTCAAGATATTTATGTATAGATGTTACCTTCGAGTTCTTTATCTCTTTGCTTCCTTGCTGTTGTTTTTAGCTATCATGTCCAAATCCTAGATTCTCTGGTTTCTTGTGCAGAAGTCAAAGGACTAAAGGCATTGGGTCGGGCACAGAGAATGTTGTATCAAGAAGATTTCTTGAATGCTGCAAAACAAGGGCAAATTACAAGCAATGAAGCAAGGCTGGTGCTGACGACAGAAGTGAATCCTGAATAGTAGTGTTGTCAAATTTGCTCAGAGCAGATGACAAAAGAATGTATTCCTGCACTTAAAATGCTGTCTGTGTTTTAGGTACTGCTCAATTAAGACTGACAGTTTTGAAGCGCCTATTTATAGTGCTTGACTGCTCTGCTGTTTAGAATGCCAGCAGCGTGGCAGCTTTTTCAGAAGCACATACCTAAGCTCTCAGTGTCTCACTTTCACAGATACCACAAGAGCCCGTGTTCCACAGGTGGCTTTTGAAAGCCATGCCCCAAGGAGGCTATTGGTACCCTGTTTGTTCTCAACCAATCTTTCCTGTTTATGGCCAATTTTTAGGACCAGTTATTTGAGAAAACAAACTGCTCACCCGGCGTGGTAGGTCCACTGTTTGGAACCTGCAGTACCAAAGTGAAGGGAAGTCCTGTCTGATTTTATTTTGCTCAGTCCCTTGGGGATTTGGTGAATGCCTCCCCTTACTTTAGTCCCAGACTTGGAAAACCCGGTGGTTTGTACGGAAAAACTGTAGCGCAAAATAAGGCTGCTAAAACAAAATGTTCGAAGAACAGCCTTTACAAAACTGAAACGAGTTAATTTTTACCTGCAGTCTCTCTTTCTGTCTGTTTTTCTTTAGGATTACGACTTCAAAAGTGTTGTTGTTTTTTTTTTTTTTTTTCTGGATGTAAGTGAAAACCACGTTTTCTTTGCAAGGTCTCTTAGGCCTTGAAAACCTCCAAGGCTGGAGCCAGCACAATCTCGCAGGGCCTGTCCCGGTGTCTGGCTGCCCACAGAGGGGGAATGTCTCCTTACACACAGTCTGGGTCTCTGTTGTTTCACTTTAAGCCACGTGTCACCTGCCATGGGTCTCTGTGAAAAGCCAGGCTCCAGCTCTTCGTAGCATCCCTGCTATCAGCGCTGGGGCTGCTCTCTGTGGACATGAGGGCCGTCTCCTTGTGCTGAGTGGGTTGTGGTTCTTTACCCTCTCCTCACAAGGCAGTGCTCTGGCATCTTGGTGGTCCTCTGTTGAGCTCCTTTTCATCATCATCTTTCCTGTACTGGGGTGGGACCAAAGCTGGACATAATGCTCAAGATGTTTGCCAACAAGTTTCGAGCAGAGGGGTGCATTTAGCTTAGAAGAAGCTCATGCACAGGTATATTGTGGGGAATCTGACAGAAGATGGAGCAGACAAAACAAGATTAAAGTTGGATTCAACTGTAGACTTCTTTCTGGTTTTGTAATTTCATTGTAATTCCTCTTTTCAGCAATATTACTTCTTTTTCTGTTCTAGCTGACACTGGAGGCATTGAAGATGATTGATGTGCAGTATTAATGCAAAGTGATTTTAGATTTTCCTTAAGTATTATGGGCATTTCCCATTACTGGTATTACAGATGTCTTAACACACATGTACGCAGGCAGCAATGAATTAGAACTTCATTTTTAGTTCATTTATATTTTTGTTTGTATTGTATTTTGCTCATATTTATTGAGGATGATAACTTATTTCCCAGGCTGAATGTTTAACTTCTGCTCTCACTGATATAGAATCACTTCTGATTCCAAAAGCGGTCCCTTCTTCATGTTAAGTAACCATAAGTTGTTAGCATTTTCATCTTACAAAAAAAACAATAGGATGGCACAGTGGTACTTGGTCTTTTTTACCTTTTTTATTTTCCTGGTTTTACTGTGTTTATTCCTTTTGTCTTTCTGCATCTCTTTTTTCCTTCGGTCCTGTCCAGTTATTCTCCATACTGTTGTTTCGATGCAGTTCTTCCCCCCGCCCCGCCTTCCCCAGACTGTGAATATCAGCTTTTCCCACTGACACTCCTAAGTGATAGTGAATTGATACACCTGCAAAGGAGTAAGCTGTGTTTGTTAAAGTCAAAATACTTAAAGAACAGTTGCTGCATGCAACTGCGCAACCTGACTACTGGTTGAAAACATGATACTTAAAATCTACTTTTTACAGCCTAGATTAATGTCAAAGCCAAGTGCACGTGGAAGACGAGAATGTGTGCTGGGAGAGAATAGGCCTGAACCTAGTCCTTTTCTTTCCTTTTTTTATTATTTTTTTCTTCCTGCAAGCAGTGCTGCAGAGCTGGATTCATGCTCAGTGCACAGTCTGTTGAAAGTTTTCCATGCTGCAGACTTTCAAACTGAATTTTTCTTTCTTTTCCTTTCTTTTCACCTTGTCCCCCTCACAGAGGCTGCAAGTCGTGCCATCGTCCAGTTTCTGGAGATCAATCAAAGTGAAGAAGCAAGTAGAGGTTGGATGCTGCTCACTACAATTAATTTACTAGCTTCGTCAGGACAGGTAAGTCTTAAACAGCAACTCTTAATGAAAGTTGTGGGACAGGAGACACACGAGAATCACAATAATGAACTGTGAGAACACACACTAAATGATGTTCGAGACTGGTTTCTGTGTTAAGGTCTTTTTTCTGCTATAGTGCCGCAGAGTTTCTGCTTCAACTCCTTGTGGTTTCGGTTGCCTAAAAATCATTCTTTTGGAACTCGAAGTTAGAATTATTGCAGGCAATTGTTATTGTTCCCCAAAGGCTTCTTGAACGTGCTGCTGCTTAGCCTCCAAAGAGATCCATGTCACATGCACTACTTAAATCACTCAGTCTCGATACAGGCCTGCCCCCCAATTTATGTAGGATGCATTATTAGAAGGGGAAGCCGAAAGCAGTGATGAGCAAATGGTACCACAAACGTTACTGCTTCTGCCTTTGGTTCCACTCCTTGCCCACATTAGAGAACCAATCTGTGACAACATACAAGCTGCTGTGTGCTTTGCCCTTTCTGCTCTAATTTGCCATTATAACTCAGCATGTCATCTGCCATACATTTAGTGTGTTGCCAGCCTCCGCCCAATTTGGCTTTCCTTACCAATGATGCTTTCTTATTTTCTGCTTTGCTCCTTATTCCTTCTTCTAACTTCTTGCTATCCAAATGCATGAATTGACTAATTGTGTGCCCACCCCCATTTCTGCTGTTAAATAGCCAGTTAATGAGGGCTTGGCTGAACCTGTTGTAATCAACTTGCAAGCTCCTATTGGCAGAGGCTGTTGGTTTTAGTTTCTGTAGGCCACCAACTGCTTCTGACTGTGGCTGTTAGGTGCTATTGTTGTGTAAATAAATTAGGATGCTATTTTTAAGGTTACTATTTAGGTAGGCATTTGCAAATAGATGGACAATCTGTACTGCCACCTGGACAGCTTGGAAGCGTTAGAAGAAAAAAACAGTATTTGAGTCAATTGTATTACAGGAGCATAACATTTTGAATATAATAATCCACTCAGCTATGGTTTTGCTCTATTTTCTTTCTCCCCAGAAAACTGTGGACTGCATGACTACAATGTCAGTGCCTTCCACACTCGTTAAATGTCTGTATCTGTTTTTTGACCTTCCACATGTGCCTGAGGTAGCTGGAGGAGCGCAGAATGAGCTACCTCTCGCAGAGCGCCGAGCGCTACTACAGAAAGTCTTTGTACAGGTAAGAAAGGTAAAATAGGTCATAGAGCTTACAAAAAGAGGGGAAATGCTTCATGAGAAATCTCCAGAAGCTGCTCTCACTTGTTTCTTTGCAAACTGTGGTCTTAGAGTTTCTGGAAGCACAGATGAGGTTGAAATCCTGTCCTGTTTGTCCTGTGATCTCCGTCCTCAGCAAGTGTTTCTTCAAAAAAAAATGATTGCACCTCTTCCACACAGCTGCCTAAAGGGAGCAAAGCATTTGCTATTGCTCTGCTTCAATCTGATGTTTGCTATCTTTGGCCACTGTTGGTTGAAATAGACATAGTAAGAAATATTAGTATTGTTAATAATCTGTGAGTTAATTTAACATATCCTGATTTCCTTTTACTTACAGAAGTAAACCGTGCATTTGTAAGTAAGCAATTTAAATATGAGGGTAAACCGTCTTAGCTTGCATTTACTGTTAGAGTTATCCCTCGTGTTTTTTCCAGATGCTTTTCTCCAGGTTTGCCAGGGAGAGCAGGGAACCTGTTCCTGCTTCCCGAATTCCACATGGAGTTTTTGTGAAGGAATTGCCATATGTTCTCATGACGAAACAATTAGAAGGAGCTGACCATTACGGTTAGACCAGACTCAATGGTCATACTGTCCATGTACACGTTGGAAGTAACTATATAACTACACACACAAAACTGTAGAAACCTGTTGGTAATCATCACCTTTTGGTCATGTGAATTGGTGATTAGTGATATGAAGGCAGTGCTGAGATTTCTAAGTGTAAATTTGTGCAACATTTTGGTACGTTTGCTACAGAAATAAAGATCAGACTTACTCTCACAATCACTAGCTACGCTATCTGCCCAGAGACAGTCACTGTATTGGAATGTAGCCATTTTCTTTTCTTGGCTTTTTTTGTCCTAATACAGCACATTTCCTTCCAAAGCAGAAATTACGATGTGCTTTGAGCTACTTCTCAGAAACTGCATTGCTGTGTTTCAGTCATCAGAGTTAAAAAATGGTGGAAGTTACCTAAATGCTGTTCCCCTAATATGCTGCTTCTCTGCTCTTTTCTGTCCCTCATCAAGGGCCATCAAGTAATACTCTGAAATGAGCTAGCTGGAGCGGGTGAGGCTTCAGGTAGCTCCCATGCTCTGCTTTTGTTTCAACTTCTGTGCCTCCTAGGGGTGCAGGTTGCATTACAATATCTTCCCTATGTCTTCTGGGAGAGACCCTCAGCTTCCTGCAGAAGACAGAAAGTAGGCAACAGGTGTCCTTAGTAAATGCACAAAAGAGAGCACATAGTACACTGACAGGCTGCGCTGCTGCATATTGTCTTGGTTAAGGTAATCTGGCAATTTGGATCCAGGCTACTGGCTTTCAGATAGGAAAGGCTGCAGCAACACTACAGCCCTGTCAAGCTTTTTGGGCTGTTTTTGTTGACTGAGAAAGCACAGCTGTTGCTCTGCCGGTAGCTTTCCAGTGAACTTCCTTGCATTAGGAAGGAACGTAATGGTTTACCTCTCAGAGCTGTTGGCCCACTGCAGTATTTAAACCTGTGAATTGGTGAACAGTCGACTGGATTATCGAAGGAAGGAATATGGTGGTTCCCAAAATAAGCATGCTGTTTCACCTGAGAGATTAATTTAGGTTCTGCTGCTAGTGTTTTACTAAT
>PPHD01011164.1:0-12014 GCA_002909625.1 Bambusicola thoracicus | reverse complement strand
TTTTTGGGTTTTTTTTTTTTTTTTTTTTTTTTTAAGTAAAAGTTTCTAATTTCCAAGTCTTTTCTTAAAACAGGGACAAGTGTATTTGCTGTTAACAAAATTGTAAGAGCATAAGTGGCATATTTTACTGTCTGTTATTTTTGTTTGAATTTTCAGGTTTTGTTTTCAGTAAATACTAATAACATTTAATATCTTGTCTTTAGTTTGGCCAGACAGACCCTGACAAAAACGAATTATGGCACTGTTTCACAGATCTGTCTCTGGGCTTCACTGTGTAGGTAGTGTAGCTGACATGTCCACTTTCTGAAAAATGGCTCTGACAGGAGTTCCCTACTTGAGATATCTATCAGCAGAACGTGTGTGTTCCCTCCTGTCTCCCAAATGAAAAATGAAATCTCTTCAACACCTGTTTCCAACCAACACCTCTTTTCCCTATTAAATGTATAAACATAAACAATATATTTCAGACAGAAATTATTTTTCACTAAATTTTCTTGTGTGCAGCTGTGTATTATCTGCATATTTTAAACTTTTTTTATTTAATATAAAAAAAAAATCTAAGTTTTTTTCCATTCACTGATCCTAACAATGTAAAACAGTTTCTCCGTGAGTCAGGGGCAACGATTCTTGGCTTGAATGTCTTTTGGACCTAACTTTTTTTCCGAAGAGTAATGTCTCTGAATGAACTGAACAAAACAGTGTTCATTTTCTGAAAGGAGGGAGAGCAGGAATGAAATACCATAATAAACGAAAAAAGGTACTCTTGCTGTTGCTGTGTAAAATCAGTGTGAGTTTATGCTCTCAGAACTGAGCAATGCCATCCTTGTCGGTTGTGTTTCCCACCCTTGGTCCCCAGAAACTTTTGGATATGTTCACACAAACATGTAGCTGATTCTGAAAGCTTTTAAGGGATGATGTCTTAGTATGTGACTGCTGGTGTGTTAGTTCTGTTTTTGACTGCCTTTATAATAGTTATACAGAGTTCTCATTTGATTTTTAATCATCTCAAAGACGAGTGGTTTTAAATAGGTGGAAGCTTTAGCAATCTGAAACTAACTTCATTGTGATAACTAATTCAAAACGAGAAAGGACAGCCTGTAAAACCAAATCTGCTACGTGTAAAGATAATGCTAAACGTACAGTGCCTGGTGTTTAGAACAGCTTACTATAAAGACATCTGCAGTGGACAAGGCAAGAAAACAAAAGCACTTCTCAATGTCAGAAGTCATTGCAAAGCCATTTTTGTACAAAGGCCATAAGAAGAAATCAGATACACCAAGCTGGGAATGTCCAGTGGTGGATGAAGGGGATATTTTAATGGCCACTACAACCACCATTTATTTGTATTTTTCCTCCCTTATTGCGTGTTAATAAAATATTTCAATAAGTTTTTCATATGGAAGTATGCAGCAATACATAGTATTTGAAGTAAAAATGTACCTGCTTTTTTTGGAAATTTATGCCTAAAATCCAGAGCATAAAATGAACTCTTTTATTTGTTTACTGTGATTTGCAGGGACATTACTCCATGACAAGGTTACATTGACCTATCATTTCATGCATCAGCAGTTCTTGTATTGCACTGATTTGATCAAGCCTGGTGGATAAAAGAGAAGCAATCCACCCAGTGGACCAAATTAGAATTATAATAAAAAGTGCACATTCTGAAGGGCAGAGCAGGTTAAGTAGGGTTGCGCTTCGCATCGGTTTTGTGGTGTGTCAAAATTTAAGCTCTTTGTGTGTGTGTGTGTGTGTGTGAATTTTTGTTCCAAGCTTTACATTCAAGCATTGTATTTTCATTTTATGGAGTTATGTAACTGATGCTGCTGTTAGAGCTGAGGAAAAAATTAGGGTTTATTTGTAGCTGCTGAAGGTGTTATTTAGGTTAAGTATTTGTGAAAATGCAGTCAATCTTTTTCATTTCAAACTCACAGTAATTTCTGGGGGTCCCTCTGCTGTACATCCCCAGACTGCACAATGGCCGCATCGTCCCCTCATCAACCATCATCCAACCCTATACCTTATGCATTTTTCAAGTCACTTTACATCTGTACTGTATTGCTGTGTTGTGACAATTGACTGATGCTACGTAACCAGCCTGTGCTGGTGGTTTGCTAACACTGGAAAATCAAGGCCACCAGAAACAATAATTACAAATTCTAGCACCTCATAAATGTTAAAGAGCATAACAGCAGCATTCATGTGGTTTGCTTACTAAGAAATCCACAGAGAAATCCATTTAAGCACACACTGAAGTCTCAGCGATCTCGTGAGGACACAGTGCGTGCTGCGGTTGTGTGCGTAACGGGGTGGGGTGAGAGCACACGCATCACTGCGCTGCTGAGGAGTTCTGCTGAGGGGGTGGGGGAGAGGCCCACCTCCAGAGCGTAGAGGGGGCACCAGGAAGTCCTGGTTGGCTCTCTTTGTGTCAGTTTGTTTGCTTGCTTGTTGCTTTTTCCTGAGTTGGGCATTGATATCAGTAAATCACTGCAGTAGCTGTCATGGGGTAAAACATGTGGAGTCAATGTATAACATTTAATTAAGAAAAACCAGCAGTAATTTGTTTTGATGTTGCAAATCTATTTGGACGAATTGTGGTAGTTCTGTGTTAAATATATTTATGCTGGTTTTTTTTTTTTTTTTTTTTTGGTTTGTCGTTTTGTTCTGTTTGCTTGCTTTAGCTTTCTATTTGGCACAATTGTTTAAAACCAACAGGATCAATAGCACGAGCAGCTGCTTACCGCAGGACTGAAATACACACCGCCTTTATGGCAATAGATTTGTTTCTTTTCTCGTTTAGATATTCTATTGAATGATGAGCTAAACTTTGCTGCTCTCAGTATCCACACAGATGATGAAATAATGCCGAAGGTTCCGTTTGTGTCTTTCTCTGCGTTTCTATTGAAATTGCAAATGATAAGTGGGAAATTAACACTTTTTAGAGCTACTGTTTCAGTTTGTGGAGTAAACAGACAATTTTTAAATGGCCATTCTGCAGGCCAGAAGATATGTTACTGGCAACGTTTAGCTTTTAACATAGCACTTACTTCAATATGGTGATTACTTAACCAGGAAAATCTAAGTAAGCACGGGGCTGAGTGTTTTGGTAGTGTACCTGTGAATTGAAACTTCAAAACACATCACCATCCATCTCAGGTTAAGGAAATGTACAGCTGAGGAACAGAATTTGCATCAGGTGAACCCAGTGTGAAGCAGCTGTTCTGTGCTGGCTTTTCAGAAAGGGCTGCTGGATTGGTTCAAGCAATGCCGGAGTAAGAAGTCTTTGGTTTCGCAGCTGATCTATTACATGCTTTTTTAAGCAATTAGAGCTCGATAATGTAATCGTTTGTCACCCAATTAATTCTGAGAGACTGGGAATATGTGGATGAGCTCTTTTAATCTGTCCTTCACTTGGCACTGTTGTTATTAAGATCAAATAAAAAAAATACTAATATTGTGTAAGCTACATTATAGGAACCTCAACATTTTCATGTTCTGTGTCTTGTCTTTTTTTATGTTTTTTAATATTAATCCTTTTGATAAACATAGATAAATGTAGAGACCTTTAACTGGAGATAATTCTGATCTGTGTGTTCGTGTGTGCTATTCAGGAGCAGCAAACACTTCTGGAGTGGGCACCAGGGCACAGAAACTCAGAGACAGTTATTAAACTCCTTTTAAGTGAATGTTTTAACATAGTTTCTGCATGTACACCCTGAACACTTTCAGTTGCTTGAGTGTTTTCAGTGTCAATCTCAAAGAACCACTGAAAAGGAAGGGCAGATGTCCATGTGCTGGAAGTTCAAGGGTGGCAGTGGAACTGCTGAGAGGTGCAGCACCGACAAATGATTTCCACTGCTGCCACCATTTACTGTGTGCTGAGAACAAAGGCTGTCAGCCCCAGAGAGGTGCTTGCTTCATAGGAGAGAGCTTTAGCATAGCTTTCTTTGTCTAAATGTGTACATACACATATAAAGTGAAAAATAGGCATGCAGAAGTATTTTTTTATTGGGTCTGGAGTTCAGATCATAACCTTTTTGGCCATGACACAGCCCCAGACCAAAAATCCTCTTAAACCTTCTGAACCGTTGAGGCAGTCCAGCACTTTGGATGTTTGGTCAGCAGCAGGTCAGTCAGCAGGAGGTGACTGGTAGTGTTGCTGAGCAAGAAATCTTGGCACAGTGGCTGCTGCAGCTCCCTTTCCCAGTTCCTGCCCAGAGCCTCAAGTTGCAGGTTTAGCAGGAAGAGCAGGGAATTAGTCATTTTCTGTCCCGGCATGACTTTCTGTTACAGAGCAGGTTTGCCAAAGAGCCTGGTGATGCAGATGAGGTGGCTGCAGTCAGCGTGATCTGCCACTGCCCAAGGTGAGCACAGACAGAGGGGAGAACAGCAACATGGTGGGCAGCCAATGAAAATGGGCTGAGCTTTGTCTGCTGGACATGGCTGCGGAAATAATCATGTCCGAAAATTTGGAGCTACTCTTTGTCAGTGAACCCACCTTTGATCTGAGTTGCCTTGGAATTAATTGCAAAGAGAAAATTCATTATTCATCATATTCCTTGTAAAGCTTGGATGGTAGGAGAAGGCTTGTTAAAATATGAGGTAAAAATTCTTTTGCTGTGTAGGAAGCAGGAAGGTAGCAAGCGACATGTCTGCTGCTGTCTGGGACTTTACTGCTGAGGAATTTTCAGCTTCAGGAGGTTACAGATGCATCACATTATGATTAGAAGTACTGTTTCATCCTTCAAAATACACGTGTGGCATGTTTGTTCATTTTTCAACTAACCCATTCTTCTGTGGAGAATCAATATTTAGTATTAGTGCGATTACATTGGTGTTTTTACAGCTGTGGTTGTCAAACCTCATTGCAGGTAAATTTGGTGGAAAAAAAAGAAGCAATTTTTACTATTTCTTATATTTATATGCTTCTCCCTTCCAATACATAGGCAATGGTTTGTCCAAAAGTGTGAAAAATAAGTATTAATCCAGCAGCGCTCCCTACATTGTACAAGAACACGTAGGTAAGATTTGGATTTACTTAACAGCCTACTCACACACTATAGGGAATGTTAAAATGAGGTGCTTGTGATAGATTATTTTAGATGTTTTATTTTAGATGTTTTAAGCAGTAGTTGTGCACCTCAGTTGTGCAAAAGAATTTTTTTTTCCTCAGGTCTGAATATGCCATCCTGGCACCTGTTTGTATCTGGCTTTATGGAGAAATGCTCACCCCTGGAATGAGTGCTTATCTCTGTAAAGCATTTGCTTGTAAACATACTTCAGACTATGAAAACCACATTTTTCAGACCTGTTATCTCCTGAATATAGCTCAGCAGAGAATAGTCTTTTATATGGTAACAGAAAGAAAATATTTGGCTTTTACCGGTGATTACAGAATTCCATGAATACTTGGTGGATGCTCCATAGCTAGGCTGACATGCAATTAACACCTGATGGCTGACACTACAGAACAATTTCTGCCACAATAAGGTTTGTGTTTTCTGAAACTGGTGGGTCTGGAATTGTGCTTGCATCAATAACCTTGTGTGGCAGACAGTAAGATCCAGCATAAGGAAATAAAGCATAAAGAAATCCTGCTTCTGTGGAAGTTTTATTTTGTATCTCGACAGAGGATAGAAATAGATTACTTATTTGTTGGTTTCTGGAATGTACACCTTAATTTGTAGTTTTGAAAGTAATACAGAGATCAGTTATTAAAACCTTGTTTACATGACTTGTATCTAGAAGTCAGAAATCAGGCAAGTTGGACTAAGCCAGGAAGTTGGAAATACAAAGTAGGTGACCATAATTTCAGTCTCCTCAGAAGTTTCCTTCTGAGCCTTTTCCAAGAGTTACATACATACCCATCCAGCACACGGGAATAGATGGAGTGAAATCTGAGTATTTGGAGTATTTGCAGATGCTGAGCTTTTTGGAAATTCCAATTCAGTTCCTTTTGCCCACAGATTTAAACCTCAAGTTCCATTCCGAAGTGGAAGGGAAAAAAAAGAAAGAAAAATTGAATCACCAAATTTAGGTCATTGTGGATAGGATTTTTGGCAAGAATTTTTACTGAATGTATTCCTTTTCCCATTATATCGTGAACTATTTGTCATGCCAGCAAGCAAGGAACAAATGTACAAATGACTCCTGTGACAGCATTTTTATATTTGTAATAAACTGAAGACATAAGCATGGTGCATGATGCAGAGATATTGTCTTCTATTGGACCAGCTTGCATTAATTGAGGAAAAGTATGCAAATACTGGACATAGAAATACTTCCTCGGGTGTATTATCAAACCAGAAGGCTTCAAAGCTAGGTGTAAGTTAAGAACCTAAGATAGTATGTGCTCAATTGGCTATCTAGGCTGTAAGAGGAAAGATGGCTCTTCTGAGACAGAAGGGATATTAGTCAGGGATGTGAGACGAGTAAGGTGGTTGTCTGTCAAGAAAAATACAGAAATTATTCTTTCAGGTAAAAAATTTTAATTAGGTTGGTTTCGCATACTTCATGGTTTCTGTGTGCATAGGGTATGCAATGTTCAAGTCTTTTGTGTCTTACCGGTAGGGGGTTTCTCTTGGATGTAACTTGATAACTGAATTTTCAGTTTGTTGTTCTTATATTAATTTATGATCTTATTGCTCTTGTATGCCATTTGTCTTTTTCTATCTTAATGCTAGAATTAAAGTTTCACCTGAAATCACTAATGCTACTGATGGAGAAATCACTTTTTTTCGTTGTAATCGCTTAACCAAAACTTCAGTGCTACTCAGAGGCATTGGCTGCAACAGTAGGCTTGACGTTCTTCAAGTTATGAATACCTAGTTTTGATTTGTGCATATGTACAATTTTTTATTGGTATAATTGCTGTTTTGTGAACCACCAATGACAGCCTTATTGCCACTTTTCTGTTTGCCTGTGTCGTCATATGCATGTTGATAATACATTATACTGTCAAATCTCAGTTCTGATCTGTGAACAAGAAAACAGCAAAGCCAAGCAGCTTCTTCCTCTTCTTGAAATACGGTTGTTGATGAGCAAGTTTGAGAATCACAGCTATAGCATTTTACTGTAGGGACATTTTTGCCTTTCATGGTTAAACATGGTGAATTATTGTACTAATAGGAACCTGATTTTATGTTTTAAAGGCCAGTAGTTAAGAATATATTTATATTAAATCTGTATATTCTATATCATAAGTAGTCTGCCATGGGCTAAAAAATAAAATAGCCATAGTAAACATTTTCTAGTTGTTGATGTTTAATCACAAGCATTAATTTTACAGAACATTAAGGGAGCAAGCGGGGGGTGGGGGGGGAAGGAGTCAAATCTTGTGAATTTAGAAACTCAGAACAGGCAGAATGGGGCAGCTGAGCTCCCATTACCTGTGTCGGTATGATGTCAGCTAGCTTGGTCCAAAGCATTAAGACCATAAACTAATGTGAACCACCTTGCACTGAAGTAGAAGAGGAACATTCAAAAATATGCTTAGCACTTGCGCAGGAAACTTCCAGCAGAGAATGTAACAATTAGCAGAGGAACTCAGTAGATTCACAAAGAGACATCTGATTATGCTTTATTACCTGTGATCAAGGCAATTGAATTATGTCAAAGTGTTTACCATAATTGTCATGAAAAGCATATTAGGCTGAAAGATTTTAAGCTCCAAGAAGTCCCTCAGAATTCTGTAATATATTACAGTGAAGGGGAAATAATTACTTTAAGACATCTTTGGATACTCCCAAGCCTGGTTTAGGTGTGCATTTCTTCCCTTCTGTACTAAGTTTAGCTTACAGCATTTATTCATAATCAGGACTCCTTAGCCCAGCTAGGATATATAGATGTATGTTAAGATACATAGACACCTGGAGTGGTGTAAGAAGGGAGGAATCTTCTCCCATTCCCTACCTACTATGTAGCTACAGGAAACAGAAACAATAAAGAAGCTTAAACAGTGGTTTAATTCATCTGAGCATTTGCCCATAAACGAGTGATATTCTGGTGACCAGCTGTGCTGGCTTTGGAGCTTTGTTAAGCCGATTCCAAGTGCAAAGTAGTCACAGCACATCTCAGAATACACGTGAACTCATAGTTTTAACTGCTGTCTGCCTCACAATCATTGCAGAGCTTTCTTCACTCACTAGAAAGGATTATTTGGTATTTAATGATTTAATTGAAAATAGGTTAAACTAATTGCCTTATTTGTTTTCTTTAAAATTATTTATTCTTTGCTGCACTACATCTTATATTAATTTTGTATACCTTTATGGCAGAAGGTTCACAGAAACTTGCCACTGGGGATAATGAAGATGATAAAGAAAAAAGTCATGAAAGCAGCAACATCAAGGCTACTAACTATCCAAATAGCAGTGATGAAGGTGAAGAAAGCTATGATTCTGAGGAAAGTTAGTCAGGAAATTCTATGGTTTTTCAGTCAACGATTTTGGTCCTCCAACAGATACATTACAGTTATTGTTTAGAATTTTTCTTCTAAATTTCAATAATTTTTAGTATCATTAATATCAAGCCCTAGAATTTCTATAGTCATATTACTTTCAAACGTATGTCTTCCTTATACCTTGCTCTCTAATTTGATTACATGTTCATACTTGATACATAGAAGTAGTTGGAGCTATTAGGTCTGCTGCATTAGTCTTGAATGGGGAAATATAAGTCTTTCAGTATGATGATGGTGAACTCTCTATTTTGCAAAATGACAACAGAGTTTTGAGTGACAGAAATGGCACCTAAAAGTGAAAACAAAACTTGCTGAAAAATGTTGTGGATTTATGGATTTGACCCAAACAAAACATCTGTTAAGAGTACTTCACTGAAAAACTTTACCCAAGCTCTTTGTCTTGTTCAGATTTGGAGATAAACTATATAACACTGTATAAATGTCAGTTGTAAAACTGATCAGAAATTGTACATAACTGATAAGATTGTGACTTTTGCCAGTTTTGTATTAATTATTGTTAACATTTATAAAAGTGATAGACTGAGATAGCATGCACTACAGCAGAGCTGATAGATGTGAGTGCTACATACTGTGTTCATACTCAACTGAAGAAGTTTGAATTCACATTCCTGGTGGCTTTGGTCTGTGTAAAGAAATTACAGGATTGAGTTTCTTGAGTAAATTTACCACCAATAATTCAGCTATTTCTGTGGCCACAGATAGGCTGTAGAAGGAGCAGAAGTTTGGTTTGCAGAAGTAGATGAGGGATAAGTATGTCAGCTGCTTTCCAGAGAGAAGTGGGGTAGGGTACGTCTTTTCTCACTTAAGTTGAAAGGAATTAAATCAATCAAGCCCTTTGAGGCAGTGATTTCTGAATGTCCAGTTTTTATGTCTGCGTCACTCATCTCCTCTTGCTTTTTTTCTTTTTTTTTTTTTAATTTAGAGACTTTTTGTAAAGGAGAACCATTTGCTTAAGTCCTATATGAACTCATATTCGCGCTTTTAAAAGTGACGAGGAAAACTCATACGCTGGAGATTGTTCCTCCTACTTTATAAATATGGTCATTTTTCTTGGGCTGGCTTTAAGACTTTTAAATGATTCAGATATGCTCTTGAGAAGCAAATTCCCTTTTTAGTTGAGTATCTCAATAATAGATCGGATGTATAAACTCAAGATGGTTTACGTTTTGTGCTAATATCTTCTGCCATTTTTAATGCAGGCATCTATGTGGGATGTCTACCACATGTATTACCTCAAATCAGTTGGTGTCCATATGGTGAAGACTAAGTGAACCATGTTACAGTGCTGAAAGAGACAGATAATAAGCCAAGTGTTTTTAAAAGTCTGAATTGACTGGCACGCCTATTAAAAGGTATGCACCTAGCTGTACAGACAGAGCAACTCTTTTGCTTTAAAGCGATTAAAAAAATACTCTGATTTCAGCCATGCTACTGCAGGTAAGGCTTGTCGCCAACTCTTACTGTATTTACAGTTTATTTTAAAAAATAATAGGAATTTTATTGTATGAAATCCTAAGTTATACTGGGAGGGAGAATTGGACTGAGTGTAATCATGTTCAGTAAAGCCAACTAATGAAAACCAAATATGGCTAACGTGCAGTTCTGGGGTAGGCAGAAGAAAAGATACAGTAGCCGTGTTTTATTAAGCACATGAACACATTAAGGTTTATTATTGCTTTTCTCTACAGAAATTCTAAGGCCTAATATGAATGTCTGAAACTATATAGCATATGATATATGCTATATGATGCTATAATTTTAAGGATGTTATTTCCTTTCACCTCAGCATAAGAAAAGCCTCTATTTACCAATGGTCTAAGTTTATAACTCTTGGGGAAATAACTGGTTAGTGTTCTTTCAATTAGATAGATATGCTTATATACAGACCTTTTTTTTTTTTTTTTAATTGTCCTTGGTTTCCATGGTGTCTCTGTGTTGTGTTACTTATCATTCAGTAATTCCTCATGCAAGTCTGTTTGGATAAATAAGACAAATAAGGTGTTTATCAAAAGCGTATCACTCTTACAAGGCTTCACATTTCATGTTTCTTGTGGAAAAACTACTACAAAGAAAAAGACAACTTTTTTTTTTCCCCAATTACTTTTAAAATGTCCATCATCTGCTTTCTGGGTCCAGGCTGCAAACTGCCACAGGACTTTCCATAGTCTACCTTTGGCAAACAGTGGATATGTTAATGTCTGAAGTCATTCAGGACTAATTGACCCCAATACACGAGCAAAATTACAGATCTACTTTAGATACTGAAGAGGAGAATATTCTGTATTCTTCTACATCCTAAAAAAAAGTTATATGTTGGTCATTTTGCAGTCTGCAGATCCCTCATGCCTTTGTATAGAAATTTCTGTGAAGTGATCAATAGAACTACATCTCTAACTTGAGGCTTTTCTGTATGATATGAATAACATGAGCTTGGCTATGTCCGATTTTTCATAATTTGTGCTGGTTTACCTCCGGTTTATTTAGCCTAGACTTCTGCTAAAAGAGATTACTAATCTCTAAAGAAATAAGACGGTTGGTAGATGAAAGCTGAGGAGTGAAGTCTCAGGTTGGTGCTCTCTCACTGTGGCCAGAGAGTAACAAAATTAGCCCTCTTACCTGCTCTGCAGAGAATGTGGCCATCAGAAATTCCAGAGCACTATCCCTTCCCAGACATTTCCTTGAAACTCTTATGACATTAAATCTCCTTTAATTCATTGTTCAGAGTATTCATTTCATCAGAGCAGCACTACTCTGAACAATTCATTGTTCAGAGTAGTGCTGCTCTTAATCTGCTGTGCAGAAGCTTTAAAAAAACCTTAAAAATATCACAGCTAGATTGTGTTCCTTGTTTTAGCTCTGAATGGCTAACATCCACTGAGACGGTTGCAGCTCTGCTCGTTCCTCTGCTTGTCTCCTTCTAGAGCAGCCATCAAAATGCCAGCAAGGGGAGCCAAGAGCATTCGGTGAATGAACACTTGGAGAGAAGTTCTGAAGTGTCAAAGTAGAGGACAGGAATTTATTACGTTAATAGATCTGAATATGCGTCTGTAACATTAATCTGAATTTCAGTTTGGGAGCAAATATGTTCAGTTTGAGTCATGTCATTTGATATAGGGGAAGTGCATTTTCCCTAAAACTGATCCTTAGTTTTCTCATATAATCTCCCATACTAAATACTGAAAAGCGGCATGTGTAACAGCTGATGGCTTTGCTTAAAGCTCATGCACTCCTCCATTCCTCAAAATAGGATGCATCTGTTTATTGTGAGAACTCAAATAATGAAACTCATCAGATTTGGAAATATAAACTGCTCATTCAAATAGAGGGAAAAAGATTCTTACCTACCTATCCTATGTCTCTCTGATAGATAAAGTACCCATTCATATTGTCCTGCTTCTATATCGTGTTTCTACAACGTGCTTGGTTTGCACCTCGCTGTGTAAGTGTTAGCTACAAATTGTTTCTTCATAAACCACTTTTATTTCAGCCAGGTGCAATGAAGCTTCCCTTTTTTTGGGGGGGGGAGGGGATG
>PPHD01011163.1:0-11713 GCA_002909625.1 Bambusicola thoracicus | reverse complement strand
GGATGGACTCATTCTTCAGGTGAACATCCACAGAGATAACCGGTAGGCATGAGATTGGTTCTTTCTTGATATATGTTCCTCTGAGGGACTGGGTCTGCAAATTTCATTCTTTCAACTAGCCAGACTGATTGCATTAAAGCTGGGAAGCATGCAGAGAAAAGCCTTGGTTCTTTTTTTCCCTCCCTACCTGTGACATGGAACACTTAACTCTGTAGTTTATTAGTGCAGTAGTATTAATCTGACAGAGTGTAATTTGTTTTTCAGGGTGAGTGTGATTATTATTAGTTAACTTTACAGATTTCTGTTCAATGTTGAGTAAGTGTTTTTGGAGTTGTTGCCGTCTCAGAAGTGTAAACTTGCTTGAGATGCCACACTGAATTCAGGAACCCCCCATAAGCTCACAGATAGCCAGGCGTCTTCCTATTTCTTTATTCTCTTGGAATAACATTGTATAATAAACCACATTTCACGTTCTTCCTCCAGAAATCTTTTAGACCTCAGAGAACAGACCAATTCAACCAATTACTTTTGGCCAACTTCTGCCCTGGCTGCCGAATATCTTCCTGCTTGAGGCATTCTTACTCTCAGGATATGTTTTGGAAGTTGAATAAATGCATGTGACTCTAATGGATTGGGCTGTCATTCTCAGAACTCAGAAAGTTAAAGAAGTTAAACATTCTAGGCTAAGATTGTTAAGGGAGTGTCCCATTCAAAATCCGATTAGTTAATACAGCTTATTGCAAGGAGTAGATTTTTCATAGGACCATGGGTTTTGATATGAATCCGCACTGAAACTTTGGCATTCGTCACCATATTACTGATGGTTGGTTGTAAAGGAGCAATGTGGAAACAGGTTGCTGCCTATCCCAGTTTGAAGCAGTCATGGGCTTCTCATTGAACAGATGCAAAAGTTGCCTCTGTTAGAAATCCCTAAGGCATGGATGTGACCAGGCATCTCATCTTCTGCATCTGCTGGGTTTGGTGTAGGCACTGCTCTGCTTCCAAAGAAATCTGCTTCCTTCTGTTTGCCCTGGGAAATGTTTTGGAGATTCCTCATCTGCCCTCCCTGAAAGGCTGACTAGAAATCGTGTGTATTCTGTCAAGGGAACGCTCTAATGTTTATCAAGCCTGCCTCTGAAGCATGTCACTCCACAGAGCACTCTTGCTGTGGTATCTAGACACACTTTAGTGTCAGCTCATCATTTGTATTTTTGTCTCTGGCAGTGAGGAGGCTTTATGAATGGGGTGAATAGGAAGAGACAGCTTTACTCAATCTGCCTCTGAATTTGTCTTCCTCTTTGCAGCAGCCTGACCAGATATGTCAAAGCTGTGCTGTGCGTATGTGCTAAAAATTAAATGTTAAGGATATGTAGCAGATCATCAAGGCAGGGGATGGCTTGGTAGAACAAACACACAGAGATTTCTTGCACGTTGCACTTTGTAGCTTTCCTCTTCTGAAGACATCAGCGTGGTACTTAGATTACTTGGTGCATGTTTGAGTCCGTGACATGTCTTTGATACAGGTGAGTGAAGACAGCTTTTCTTGAAATCACTTCAGAAAGAAGAGTGCAAAAAAATTCAGGGCCCCGTAACTAAATACAGCATTTTGTAGAACTATGGCTAAACTGCATTCCCCGATTGTGAGGTCGTCTCTCCATGCTATCTAAAGTAATTATTCACTGATGAGCTTTTTTTCCCTCTCCATTTCAATCCAGACCAGAAAAGAAGAAGAAAAAATAAAAATATTTCTTCTTATTCTCTGTTTAAGAGGAATTGGTTCTTTATTCCGGGTCCTTCAAATAAGAGTTTAGGGAGCAATCTTTGTTGCCCTCTAAAAAAAAATATATGGATTTGCTACCATGTAGCTGGGAGATTCTTCCAAGTGGGACTTATTCCTCTAGGGCTTGGTTTGTACCAGCTGCATCTGAAATACGAGGGCATAGAATATGCATAGATTAGGGAATAGAATCACCACAACCTTCGTGGTTCTATGATTCTATGATCTTAGAGGCCTCTTCCAACCTAAATGGTTCTATGATTCTGTGATTCTGTTATATGAAATTTTTTGGAAGTGAAATTTGGTGATTAAAACCGTAGTTTAACTGATTTCCTTGTTTGGCAGTTAAAACTGCTAACCCACTGAGTTCTGACGATCAAATCTTCTCAACTGTAGTGTCCACAAACTTAAAACTGTGATTTCAGCTGTGATGCTTCGGGAAGTTTTGTTCTTTTCTTTTCCAGCTCCAGGCTTTGGGAAGGTATCTTTGTTTTCAGAGGTACTGGCGCCTAAGAGCAGAGGATTACTATATTCTAATTGGATTGAGTTATTAATTTTCATCCCCGTAGCACTTCTTGGTCTTTCCTGGACCTACGCTGCTCGATTCATATAAAAACACTGTTCCTGATCCAAAGAAAGCACTGCCTGCTTGTAGATGTAACAGATGAGGAGTGGTGATGAAGACTGAGAGTTATAGCAGTAAAATTATGACATTCAAATTTATCTTCTTGAATTCCTTCAGCTGGGCAAAAAAATGGTGAGCTTTTTTATTTTCCATCCGACTTTTAATTGGCTCATCTCTTACGGCCATTGTGCAAAATGTGAGTCTTTAGAGGCATTTAAGTGGAGGACTACAGCATTTAACTTGCGGGAGTTTTGCAAACTGCGTGTTCTGATATTAGGGAGTGTTATCGTTGCTGAGTTTGGAGGAAATTGAGACTCTACTCTTTAGACATCTATTTCAGAGAGTGATTTATGTAGGAACCTCTTTGCTTGCTGAGTCCATTTGAATAGAATTCTGTTTTTTTCTCTCTGTTTTCTCTCTGCAGCCATTCGTAAAGGTGAGCTGTAGTAGAAGCAGTAATGGATTAAAAAAAAAGAGAAAATATGTTAAAAAAAAATCCCAACAAAACAAACAAAAAAAGGAAATCAGGGGATCAGGAAATCAGTGTTTATTACTCAATTTGTTGAGGAGGTTGCTGCATAAAGCCGCATGCAAAACGTGCCATGGACTTCTCTTGGATCTTTACCTGCATTCTTTGACTCCAGTTTTATAAACTCACCGTTTGATGTATTCACTGGCTGAAAAGCTCCTTTCTAGCTTGGCTGTTTCTGACTCTTCTCTGCATGGACATACTGGGTTTTTTGGAGCTGATAAAAGGTTATTTATCCAGAAGCCCCAGGCAGGCTAGTGGATTCTGCAGCTGTAAGAGATGGTGCTGTGATCCAGACCTTCCTGAAAAATGAATGACTTGTTGCTGTGTTTCTTAAGGTGTTTATGTAGTTAGCGCTGTTGAGATGCACATATTTGCAGGGGTTGGAAGCGACCTCAAGAGATCACCGAGTCCAGCCCCCTGCTAAGGCAGGTACCCTACGGTGTGTCACAGAGATCTCATCTGAGATTCCTCCTTCTGCCTCCCGATCTAATTCCAGATGGGATTGTCTTTTTATGTCAAAGATACGGAATGGAATTCAGTAAGGAATTAGGATCCTCGCGCCTGTTTTATGAATGACTCCTTATGACTCTTGTGTTTGTGCAAAGATGGCATTTCACAAAGGGTGGATGACACTGCTGCTTATGTTAGTGGTATTTTGCTTTCAGTGTCCCTCTGTCTAGTGGGTATTTCCCGCAGATAGCGCTGGTGTTGTGTCTTGCCTTCATCCAGGGCAAAGTAGATGGGCTGTGGGTTTTGGTGGAATGCCTTTAAAATTTTGTTTTCCTGAGACAGTTTAATGTAACCTAATCTTCTTCAGCTGGTGTTCTTGAATAGCCCAAATAAATAAATAAATGTACTTGCTGGTGATCTGTGCTGTTAAGAAATGAGTCTCACAGAAAGCCACGGTTCTTGGTGGAGAAGCAGCACAGGACATTTTTTGTAGTGTGCATCATATCTTTTTTAGAAAGAGGGATTTGAACCATCTCTCCTCCTATTCAGTCATACAATCTCCTTGAAGAATTTGCTTACATACTGAAGTAACATTTGAAAATATTTACATCTGTTTAGCTGGCTGCAGTGATAGATGCATTTCCTGTCTCTTTCAGTGTAAGCATTCTGCTTTTCCTCTTCTTTCTATCTCCTCATTCCTTCTTTTTGTTTGTTTAGTTTTTCCTCAGCTGGACTAGAAAAACAGCAAGTGTCACGTGATCCATCCGTGTAATCCTTTTGAACCAAAGTTTGGAAACTTTTAACAGAGCCATAATCAGAGTTCTTCAAACCTGTGTGTGTTTCCTAAACCGTGCTGCCCTCCTGTTGAATAGGGAGCGACAGGGAGGTCTATCAGCTCCCCTTCCTTCCTTAATGCCTTGAGCCCAAGGAAATGCCACTTGTCAAAATGACACGATGATCATGGCTCTGCTTATAGAACTCCAATGTGCAAACATGCTTTTCAGTCCCCAGATGTTACTGGTGCAGGGGAATTGACTGCTATGTATGTTAAACCTGCTCGTTATTGCTAATGACCTCTCTTCCTCTATGACTCAATATTAGCTGAAGGAATGTAAAGGAAGCTGCATCCCCAGCCCTACTGAGGGTGTCCTCCCTTGCCTTTTCTTGAACAGTAATACTTGCCACGAGGCTGGCAATCTGTAATGGAAGAGCTGATGGCACACTTGCTTTCTTTGGCTGTATCTTCATTAATGTCTTGGTTTGGAGCAGCTCTGTAATTTTGGAACAAATTCCATACTGCACTGTGCACTAATTGACTTCATAAGGTGGTCCTGACATGTAGTTCTGGACATATTTAGGAGAAAGTAAACTGACAGCTTTATTCCAAGTGCCTGTGAAAATACACCAGTATTTAACTGGGACCTAAAGGTCCACAGGGATACTTCTGGCCAACACTGTGCCATGTCTGTGATGGATGCAGCTTGCCCAGGGAACCTGACTGGAAATCCTATTTGACGTAAAATGCTCTGAACTTTGGGTTGTGTGGATATGGGGTTCTTAGCATGAACTGCTACTCTGCACTTTTTATGTGATCTGCCCTTTTTATGCCAATTCTTTATCGACTATTTACTTTGTGAATCTGTTATAATGGTATAAGACTGAAGTTATTTTGGACCATGGAGAGAGAAACCTCAAGGCAAAGGGTTAGCATACTGCTAAAGAATTCCTTTTCCTTGTTTCATATATATACCAGTACATATATCTTGTGTGCAAGAGTTAAACAAGAAAGTTAATCTCAAGCAGATGAAGTTTTTCAGTTTTCACTATTCACAATTTAAAGCCCATGTGGAAGATGAGGCAAAATGTATCTCTTCAACTGGATTTTGTAATATTCAATTATGTGAGCTTAATTGCAGACTTTTTTTTTTTAGTAGTTCAAACACAGAGTTTTTAATGCTCATATCTTTTTTTAAATGAACTTAGATTCCAGCCCAATGAAGATGACATGCTGTCTCTGATCAGGACACGATGAAGGAATTAACCATGGTGACACTTTCATATTTGAGATTAAAAGATGACACACATCTGCCAAATTCAAGAGCAGAAGGAAAAATCGTGTTCCTCTTTCTAATCCTCTGAAAGCAGCTGGATTTTTAACTTATCCAAATTGTGAAATTTTGTTAAGATTGATGGTCACATAACAGTGTAGAGAAGCACAGCAAATTTTAAGGAGGAATTCAGGATGTGTGCTAGTCTCATAGGAGAAAAGTTAGGGGGAAAAAAAAAGAACGAGTGTAGTTTCCTTTTACTGGAAAGAAGCCAATTGCTTTCCTTTAACATCACCCTCATGCAGGCACTTGTTTAAAAAATGCAGATGTTTACACTTACTATGAATTGTTTCCTTCATTCATTCTTGAGAAATGTATCTTGCTGGGCTTTTTTCCCTGCACGAAGCCTGAAGAAAATGTGAGGGTCCATGGTGCTGTCTGATGGCTTGCTTTCTGCCATACCCACCAGCTCTTCAACTGCCTTCGCTCATCTGATGCTCTTACTGTAAATGAGGAGCACGAGAATCAGGATTTGGAACAGGTGTGCTTGAACTTGGAAATCCTTAGAGAGGATTTCTACCCTTCTTCAACAGCAGCCATAGTGGCCATGGCTCACCTACTCCAACTGCTTCTGTGGCATTGGGCCATCCTTCGATTCCAGCCACAGTAAGAGAGCTAGTGTGTTGAAACCGTTTACTGGTTAAGCACTAAGGAAGGAATATTGTTTGGTTTGGTACGTAGTTCTTGGCCCCTCTGCTGTAAGCAGCAAGCAGGATTATAAATGAAGAATCAAGCATAAGCTCCTGTAATGCCACGCACCATGTTTTGATTTAGAAATAAGAAACATAATCACAAAAGTAGCAGCGTGTGTAGCAGTGTAGTAAGTACATCATCATCAAATGTGGGAGATGCTTATTCATGCATTTTAGTTCTGCATCCTATTTTTGTTACAGAACTGGGTACTTGCCAACAGGCAGAGTGACTTTGGAAAGCTGGATTTGTTTGTTTGAGGCTGTGTAGGTCTCTCCCTCATACCTGCAGCTTCGTAGTTTGGGTTGCTTCGTGCCAGATGTTCTGCAGGCTAATTTATACAAGTGCAATCTGTGAGATCATGGAATCATAAAGGTCAGAAAGATGCTAAGGTCACCTAATCCAACCATCAGCCCATTCCTGTGATGGCTCTAAGCCATGTCCCTCAGTGCCACATTACCGCAGTTCTTGAACACCTCCAGGGATGATGGCTCTACCACCAACCTGGGCCGCCTGTGCCAATGCAGTACGACTCTTTCAGAGAAGAAATCTTTCCTAATATCCAACTTGAACCTCCCCTGGTGCAACTTAAGATGTTAGTTTGGATAACTTCATGAAGTAGCAGAATGGTAGGCATCAAGGCTGTGATGCAGCCTAGTTCCTAATGTTTGGCTTTGACTTGTACGCTAATATAGGCTCATCATTATGAGCATACTAGCAATGACAGCGAGGCCTCAATGTGTAATCTGAAGATTATTTAAAACACAGAGTGCCAATTTATCATTTCCTGTACCCTTCTGGCTTAGCGTGTGACTAGCAGAAAGGACATGGACGTACAAGGTGGCAGCTACAATGGGCATCCAAGAAGCATTCTGCCTCTGGCTGCCTGGGTTATGGACTTCACTGCATCCAAGCAATGTGAGCAGCTCAGCCCTCAGGCTCCGAGCGTTCTGTGGGCTCTGTGATGGACAGCTCCACCATCAGTATGCTGCGCTGTGCTGATCATGTGTGCGGGGCTTTCAGCCCACCATTCTACAGAAACACCATGATGGGCATCTGAGTGACATCTTAATTTGATAATGAAAGCACCATTAAATCAGAAAAGACAAAAATGCCTATGCTTGTGGCATAAGGTATTCTGTGTGACCACTGAGGTTGTCTGAGAAAGGCCTGCTGTTGAAATGGTTATACAAGTTTGCCAGCAATGACTCACTGTCGTGGTGGCTATGGATAAATTCCAGTTGCTTTGAGCTTGTTTTTGAAGATTTTGGTATTAAGGGTTTCTGTATTTTCCTTAAGCCAGAAAAATCCAGAAACACTTAAGTTTGCTTAATAAAAGATTAAAATTTCCCCCATTTCTTTATCTCTGAAATGCTAGCGTGCTGCAGCAGGCTGTGATCTGTACCCCATGCTGTCCCTTTGGATCACATCAGAAGGGGATGTATTTCAGCACTATTAAAAGTTTTGTCTATTCTATTTTGTCAACAACACCTTTCCTTCCCGTGCCTATTTATGAAGAGATCCCAACTGGAGTCTGAACAGATAGTTCACCACATGTCTTTGGGATCCAGCTTTCCAGATGCTCACTTCTTAGATACTTTCTCATTTAGAGATGTGTATTACAATGTCACCTGTGCAAGGTGAACAAGGAGGTTGGTGTCCTAGGCAATATCTGTATGTTTATATATATATAGAGGGAGAGAGAGAGAGAGATGGAGAGAGAGATTAATATAATCTTTGCTGTAAGTAAGTGACAGTATAACTAGTCAGATTGTTCTGTCCATCCTATGGATGAGGATTTGCAGTAGTAAAAGATGAAATTATTTGACCAAAGTTACATGCGAAATCTGTGATAGAATTAGAGTTGGGTCTATGTTACCGTAAGTTTCTTCCTGTACTTCTCATCTACAAAGGTCTTAACAAATGAAATACTTACAGTAACTTTTTATTTTCTCTAGCTTATATCCTTTTTCAGCTGCTGAACGCTTAGAGTTTTATTCATCAGAAATAGTCTATTCTTTATAGACTTAGGAGGCTTTGTAGTATATGTGCCTGACTGTAAATGAACTCTCCATACCTTGATCGTCCACTTGGAACTGGCCATGATCTCTTGGGAAGTGATCTCAGTAGCAGTACAAGAAGAGGAGTTGCTGCCTGTTCAGCATGGAGTTATTGACATTCAAATACAAAATTTGGCCAGCCAGAGTTCTGTTTGTACTACTGCTCACAGTCCCTCCAGGACGCTGTGCAGCTTTGTATTGTTTACTCTGAATGCTCCAAATCCATGCCCGTTACCTCTAGCAGTAGTTGGCGAGCCAACAGATGTTGGTGATGCCTACAATAAAAAAAAAAGCACTGTAGCATTAATAACGGGCTGTACAAAATTGTTTTTGTGGATCTATTTCGCAATATCTGAACAAACAAATTATTTTTTTTCCCAGGTCACTCATTAGGTCTACAGTAGTATCTTAAATATATTTCCTTGAGTTGCTAAATGCTGAACAGGCCTTGTTTCTGTACAAAACCTAAATGGAGAAAAATATATATTCTGTGCTTGGCCCTGAAACTGCTAGCTAAGCTGAATTATTAGGCACATCTCAACAGAACAACAGCAATGTTGTCTGTCCCAAATGCTGAATGCATCCCTTGATGACAGCCTTTCAGAACTCCTTGGCAATTTGTTTCAAGTGTTTGAAAAGTATCTTCCAAGTAATACTTTTCTGTAATTTTGACTTTGATCATACTTTAGAAAAATAGCCAAAGCAAACTGCTGGTTATACTTTGTTCCTTCTGAAACGCTGGAGTCTAAAATTATGTTGTAATATTTTTCTTCCATGAGCCTTTCCTTCCTAGGTATGAAAATCTTTCAGCAAAAGTAGTAGTTCAGTGGTATTTCAAATACCTTTAACCCTATCCATTGTTTGTTCTGATTCTATATTGCAACAAATGAATACTCTTCTGTGTTGGCTGCTATTCCTCATAGCTGATATTTGGAAAGTCTGTAAGGAAGGAAAAATGACTTGGATGATTGCAAAAGCCAGTTCATAGCAGGAGAGTCTTGACTCTCTCATTTTTAATTTTTTTATTTACAGGCCTCCAGAATTGGCATCAAAGTATGCAAATTTCTCTGAGGGAGTGTGCAAGCCTGGTTATGCATCAGCACTTATGACTGTCATCTTCCCAAAGTAAGTAATTTCAATACTTTTCCCAATAAATTCATCGTGGTTCGTGTGCTAGTTATCTTGATTTAAAGATTTTAGCTGATGGAGAATCTGATAATCATGTGCCAGATTTAAACTCGTTACTGCAAATATACTCATCTTCATTTTCAATTTATGTAAGACTTTGGATTAAAGAAGAAATTTCTTTTCTTGCTAAAATCCAGGATATTTTTTCTCCTTCAGTGGATGCTTACAGACCACTGTTCAGTTACCTGCCCCCAGTAGCTTACTGCATTGAACTAATGCCATGTAAATAGGGAGTAGGTCATCTCCAGACTTAGTAGCTGCTTGATTTCTTGTTCAGACATTGAAAAATCAGATTTGTAATTCTAAAGATGGCATCTTGCTGGGGATTCTGTGTTCAGTTGCTTCTCTGATATGACCCCTAAACCTTACTGAGGTCAACAGTTTTTTCTAGGATGTTGTTTATTTCTTTATTAGTAGAATTCAATGTCAGATATATCATTATTTTACCTAGGATTGATGTAAGCCTGGCTGACCAGTAGTTCTGCAAGTAATTCTCTTCTGAAACTTCTCTCATATTTAAAGAACTACGCAAAGTTAATAATACCAAGCCAAATATCCTAATTCAATGTATTTAGAATTCTTAATTGCAAATTATTTTGCTCGCCCAATTTATGAATTGGAGCTGCATGATTTTTTATTTTAGCTTTTGTTTTCAGTTTCTTCCATCATTAGTAGAACATGATCTCTGGGGCTGACATGAGGCTTGGTCCTCGCCTTAAAACATAGAGGGTTTTGTGTTTGTTTTATTTGGATGAAGTTGGTTTGGCTGTTTTCAAGCACCAATAAATGAATAAATGTTTTCCCATTCTAAAGGTTCCTGACTTTTTTTGTGCAATTTTAAATGTAAATAGGCAAAATAGGATGGAAATAGTTAAGATAGAATAAATATTTTTCAGAGGATGTGACTCTTCTTGGTAAGTGCTACTTTCATGGTAAAAATGTGACTTCTGGCTTCACCAAGCATGAACATGCACAAGACGGATTAAAGAGCAATGCCTTGAGAAATCTCAAAATGCAGTTGCTGGTAAGGAAAGACTGAAATAAGTTATTTTCATGGGGTCCTCAGTCAGTTGGTTTTCATTGTAGCAGCATTTACTATCTTCATCAATAATCCTAGCTGGAAATAATCCTAGGTTAAGCATGCAGATGATACGTTTATTGGGGTGTGCTCAATAAATGATTGGGTAGTTCTAGAGGACAGTCTGGATTGCCTGATTTAGATGGCTACAGTCCAGCAAAGCGTGTGTTAAGATGTCCAAATACGAAATAAGACATCTGGAAGGAAAAAATGCAGATTATACCTTTAAGATAGAAAAACTCTTTCTTGGAAGCAGACTAAAAAGGTTTCCTGTAGTCTTAATGAAATATTGTAGCTGAAGTGCTGTTTCAGGTTCTTGTGTACATGCCTAAGTTGAGAAATTGTGTTTTTGTAAAGATTGTAATGAACTTGACACACAAAAGGAGAAGAAAAAAGCAAAGAACGCAACTCAAGTCTTCTGGAGTACTGTATCCAGTTTCAGTGGTGAAAGTCTGATTTGGGAGGGGAAACAGTAACGTAAACAAGGCTCCTTAGAAATAAGTCATCTTTCTTAAGCAAGAGTCTTATCCAAATGAATAGAATAGGAAAAAGCATTAACTTTGGCAAGTTAAATATAAACCATAATGGACTAGGCCAGAAAATGTTGAGGAACAACTTTATAAAGGCATGTAAAATAATAAAGCTTTCTGTCTGTCAAAAGCAGAATGTGTGCCAGAGATCCTGATGGGCTGAAAGGTGATCCTGATATTGCATGTGAGCTTACGGAAGGTAAAGCTTTAGCAGGGAAGTTATTTGCATTACTATTCACTGCAGAGTAGTTCCCATGTGGAGACTGCCTTTATGGGGGACAAGCGGGGGGAAGCTGACAGAAGGTTGACATTTTGGAGCAAACTGGCACAATGAATTGCTAGGAAAAGTTCTTACTTTGTGAAGGACTCAGTGATGAAGTTGCTGAGTTACACATGGTTGTGTACAGTCGTTGCGTAAATTGGCCTTAGAATGGAAGAATGAAAAGCAGTAAACGTGTCAGGCTTATAAAGAGGGGCCCATGGAGCATTTGGGAAACTGGAAACTCTTAGCCTGGTTTCTATATTAGGCACCTCGGTAGAAACTGTACAAAAAAGAATAGAATTAGTGTTCACAAGAATAAAGGTGATAGGAGAGAGGAGTCAAGTTGTCTTCTGTGGCAGGAAGTCTGGCCTTGTAAATCTGCTTGTGTTGTTTGGATGGCTGGATGAGCATTT
>PPHD01011162.1:767-19033 GCA_002909625.1 Bambusicola thoracicus | reverse complement strand
ATAGAGCAAAAAGCTTATCTTTAAAGCAATTTCAGTGTCATTTCTTGCCAATGATAACAACAACAAAAATTTATATAAACAAAGGCAAAAAAATCCCAAAGTAAATACTTTTTAACAGTTACAGCTACTTACAAATCTACATATACTGATTTTATATTTTTGACTAAAAAAATAAGAGGTAACTGACTGCTTTTTGACAGGTACTTTAACCACAGTAAAACTTTGCAGTACCATTCACAATGAACTTACAGAGGTGGTGGATGATAAAAATGGACACTAACTTACATTACAGATGATCAGCATTATGATAATTACATAGCTAAGCAATTTCACCAAAAGGTTGCAGGAGAAAGGGAAGAAACTGGTATTGCAGTCTTAGTGTTTCCATTTAATTCAAGGAATCTGCTACCTTGCAGACACTTCTCAAAGCAAATGTTTATTGCAAGGCTAAAGCAAATGTATGGGTAGAATTATAAAACACAAGTACCTGCAGTGAACGAGAACTGGCTCATTCTCTATTCTCTTTGGCCTCATGCAGGTCACAAACTCCAGGAAGTCCATGGAGTCATCAGGAACACCATGATCAGGCCAAGCAACATACTGAAGATGGGTGACGGTGTGTTGCTGTTCTGTCTAAAATACAGTAAGATTTGCAGAGTGTTCAGTGTTACAATTCCTGTGTTGATGTTTATTAGGTACGAGTCACCCTTTTCACATAATCTGCAGATGCTGTAAGATGTCTGTGAAATCTATTGAAAACATTTGTCATTTTATAATTCAGACTAACGTATAAACATGTAATTCTTAGCATGCAATAGACTAACACTTCCTAAATTAATGAGGCATCGAGTTTTACTTGTGATCTAAACAGTTTTTCCCCTCCCCCAAAAATCTCATAATTCTGTGAGATTTTCAATTTTTAAATTTATTGACGCTTGACCTGTAGAACCTTGACATCAATGATTCACCTGAGGTAAAATGTTACGCAACTTACACAACAGTTTAGGAGAGGCTGCAAGAAATAGCTGGAAGCCAAAGAAGAAACATCAGAATAACACCAAAATAACGGGCACTGGGGCTTCCCAATCACAGCTCAAAAGCATGGTTTTGGTTTTACATTTCATAAAAATGAGGCTGTATTTCCCCTAGCACATCTAGGAATGCTACGCTGGCATACTGATTCGGTGTTGAAAGGTGTGTTTCAATTGTTCATTACCTGCAGAACATTAGGTCCTGCCATAAAAAAAAAAAAACAAACAGATGAATGCCATTTTCATCTCATTCTGCAATCCAATTCTATCTCCCAAAGTATAGCTGCATATCTATTCTAAATATGCCTTTGTGTGTATTTACATATTGTTAAAATATAAAGTTGCCTCTAACATTTGCTTGCTGTAGTTTCTGTTAAAAAAACTATACACGTTAATTGTAAACATATGAATGATTTCTGTACTGCCACAGGACATTTTTCTTTATGAACACAGCTTAATTACTTGAAAGATTCTGCTATACGAATAACTATTTTTTTCATTCAATCATTCTTAAAAGCAGTTTTACAGAATTTTTTGCATTTTAGCTCTTCGCTAACTTTGATTATGAAACCACACAATCACCTCTGCATTCAGATTGGGCTCAAGTGTTATGTTACAGGTGTTGCCAATGATTAGAGTGAGGAAAATAATGCAAACAAGAAGCTAAAGACTCTGAGCATTGCTGCACTGTGCAATGAGGATATATCAATCTTCATAAGCTAAGCCTTCATATCGTTCCTTTATTTCTTTCACATTTAGCAGCAGATATGCTGTTAGTTCTGTTTGACTGATGTCCACAGCCAAAGTTAACATTTGACACTTACTGAAATAAAACCATCCTTTGTCACTGCACTAGTCTATAAACGCTGACCTCTCCCTAGTGGCCTGTGCAACAATGCTTTATTGATGCTACTGACCTGGAGTTTTATTTATTTTCTTAAGTGTACAATTACTCGAATATATGACCTGTTTCAAATGCCTTCGACTTCTGCTTTCCCCTTCCGTTAGAGGAAGTGGTTCTACTCCCAGTGAGCAAGCCAGTAAAACAGAGAAGACAGAATGCCTACTGCTTATGTACTGAGGAGAGTTCTAGGAAATGATTTTATTCCAGGCAACATAATTACAAAAATTTATGTTTGTATCCAGGCATAAGAAGACACATACATCTCATACTTTGCTTCTTGAAGGCAGAGACTGAGCAATCAGAATTAAAAGGTCTAGAGTAAAGTCCAAGTGGGCAATATAAGCTGACATTAATGACCAAACTCAATGTAACTCAAATTGTAAATATTTAAGATCTATTCATCCAGGTCATCAAAAGAACCCACAATGACAGGAATCTCTGAAGGAAGTAGCATGGCCTTAAAACTACTCAATAATCCAGGTCTGAGTAGCTTGAGTGAATTTTTTCATTTTTTTAATAGCTTACAAACACTGAGTACAACAAGAGTTGTACATGCTGTTAGTCCTCGGAACAGTTTCTTCTGGTATGATCATAGTTCATTTTCTGCTGCATGCCTTAATTTTTCCTAGATACCAACGTACTGGTTAGCTATCCCACATATTTCTCAGGTTTCAGAGTAGTTTTCTAGCCATTTGTGTTTTGATATAACCAGCTTGCTATTTTTTTTGTTGCACAGTTCTGAGATGTTTCCAACTTTAATCACTGCTTTGCTTATCAAGTATATTTGTGTTAGAAATAGGGCTTTTTAAAATGAATAACTATCTCATTCAGAAAACACAAAACTATTACTAGAATTCATTATTTTTGAATGATTGGTGTTTTCCTTCATTTGTTTTTACTTTTCAAGTCTCTATACTCATAATGAATTGAATTGAAGACAGTCAGCAGAATACTGAGAAACAGTCAACTTTAATTTTGACTTTTCTTAAAACTCAAGCAATTCAGTTTGCATTTTACTTCTTCATTTTTTTTCTGTTTATGTTTTAATTTAATCTTCTAACAAAGGCAGTTCTACCAGGTAGAAGTACATTTACCTTGAAACGGCCCTATCTTCTTTGAAGGAAAATGGTACACTTCTAGCTACTGAGCTTTACAAATACACTGAAAGCTGAAACTGTGATGAGGCTTAAGGCCTGGTTTCTGAAGGGTAGAGTGGTAACTTCTTTGCACCACTACTCCAATCTCATTACGCCTTTAAACACCTCTGCCATAAAACTTTTAATCTACTTTTTGTTCTTCAGCTCTTTACTTTTCAGAATGAATTCATTATTTTTTTCCTACATTTTCCTGAGTATTTGACAGAATGAAATACATTCAGTCCAGTCACTTCCCAGAGAAGTCTTTTAAAGTACTTCTGTAGTGCAGCAAGTTCCAGTCATTTATGGCATGGTCAAAATTATATAAATGCCATTGGAAAGAAAATAAAAGGTCTTATTTATAATGTGTAGAACTGTAAGTTTCAGTGAAACAACCTAAGAGTCTTTAATGTGAACAAGCTGAATATTTATCTCAAACTGCTGTACATCACACAACTTGCAAAGATGACAAATGGTGCAGAAACCTAAGCCTTAAGAATAGAGATCTGTAAAAAAAATTAGATCATATTTTCAGCTGCTGATAGGAGAAGCTGCTGCTCATTCACTGCCTAAAATTCATCTCATATCAATTTAACACCATCACTAGAAGGCCTGCATGCTGGTCATTCATAAATAGAAAGATGTGTCATTATTTGTCTTGCAATTTTACATACTTGCAGCAAACAGCAATATCCCTCCTTACCAAAACAAATGTATGCCTAGTTTTCAATTTCTTTGAATTGATACTCCATTCTACATATTTTTTCTTCAGACTATCCTGTTCATCACTGTGATGTCGACAGAAAGTGATAGCTTATAAATTAAAAATAAGCTTTACTCTCAAAAATCTTATTTGCGTTGTCATTATTTGTGCAAACACTTCATGTTCTGATACAAGGAATTGTCTTAATCACATTGACTTATTTTGTTTATAAAGTGTCAGTGCTCTCTCTTGTGGTGCTCAACTGTTGTTATGGCAGTGGTTTAACTGGTCTTTAAAGGATGAAACTAAATCAACATTTTAGTACCTTTAGTTCTTTTTTTTTTTTTTTTTTTGGTTGAATGATTTATTTTAGTTAATAAACAAATCAGGTGGGAGAATGATAATGCACTTTGGAAACGACTATGAGTAAAATGTCATGGAATGAAAAAAAACTAAATTACAACATTTCTTATTTCAAGCTTTTTGAATACTATGCTCCAGCAAACATTATCTCCATAGCCTTCCTAAGTACCACAGCAGGATTCTAGTTAAATTTAACTGAATTTGTTTAAAGATAGAAGAAACTAAAAAAATAAGTGTTCAGAGTGTATCTGGCTGAAATTGAAGAGGTCAGCATGTTTCCAAGGCAATTTATCCCCAAAGGTAAGTGAATGAAGGGTTTCTTCAGGCTTTTCATCCTATTTTTCCAACGAATAAAGCAAACACTTATCTTGTTTTATGAAAATAGTGCACTGTGTGATGAATTTATCAGTTACCGTATACAATTTTTTTTCCTTGGGTATGTTTGTTTTGGTTCCCCAAAGCCTCTCTCTCCAAAAAACAAACTTACTGTTTTCTATGCTTTTCTTGAACAGGATAGATTTCAGTCTTGAACAAGATGGGAAATTAAATCATGTTTCTTTCCATGAGGCTTAGAAAGGCTACATATGTATTTCATACATTTGCAGCCACTTGCTTCAACTTCAGGTAAAGAAGCACCAAGATAAACTGGGTCAGAAGAATCCTAAAATTGTTTTAGTTCAAGTCTTCTGAATATATGTGAACAAAAGGCCAGGGGGATCATTTCATAAAATTCACTTTTGAGCAATTTTCCTCTAAAGGCAGATTTGAAATCTATGCAACTTAATACACACAAAGATTTTTCACAAACACGCTTTTCTAATGAAAATCAAATCTCTTGAGAGTTTTGAAGCTTTATCCATCTTATTATGAAAAGCTACTTGTCTTCATAAAGACCAATCCAACGATGATCGCTTTAGATCAGGGAATGCTAAAAACCTGCTTGGAATTCATATGACTTTTTATGTATTCTTTATAGAATCCAACAACAGTATTTGTGAGTGAGAGCACATATAAGGCTCTGCAAAGTAAACTCTTAAGCAAACAACCTCTTACCACAGTAACACTTCCACTGAGGTCTAGCCTTAAGATGATTTTAAAAATCATACAATTCTGTCTCATGGCAGTGAGCTCTCCACAAGCATAAGCCTTTGCAGCAGAAATGATGTTCTCAACTGATAACTACCATGAGACAACTTTTAGTACAAGATGCACAACTACAAAAGCACAATCTTTATCTCAAAATACGTGTATGAAAAAAACTCACCTTCTCCATTCTCACTAGCATTTTTTACCTACCACACAATAGTAACTAGACACTTGAAGTGACACATACTGAATACAGTCACTGTTGAATTTACTCAAAATTATGAAACAGTGATAGTTACTATCTGGGAAAAAGAATTTGAGGGGGCTTCAGCTAAAATTTACAAAAAGGGTTAGATAACCAAATTTAATTGGCAATCAACTAGTTTGAATGATAGTGAATAGAAGTTTGCCTGTGTATTTTCTGCTCTAGTGAGGTTAGTTTCTTCTGTACTGACATTCAAGTTTATCACTTACAGAGCAGTTGGCTGAAAAACAGGACGAGAAGTCATACTGCTCCCTGAACAGATGGTTTCTCATAACTACCATAAACCTCTTTTGAGAAAATATTTGTGTCTGCAGAATTTTGAAAAAGAGCTAAAGAAGGAAATGTATAAGAAATGTTGGACAACCTATGAACAAAAGCCAAACTTTATTCCCTATATTCATGCGGTGGGAGACAGAAATGCGATCTGAACATTAATTTCACAACACAAACTCATAAGTAAGAAGCATTCCATGTATTTGACTTCCCTTTTAGTTTGTAACCCTCCTACAAGCATAGAATATTAACAGCTAAAGTAGCTAATCACCATACAAAAATTGAGTACATTGGGTTTGAGATTCAGAGCGATTTTCTTCTTTTTTAAACTCTAACTAAAGATGATAAAAAAGAGCTGGTAAGATTCTGTGTACTGTCTGAAATCGACATTGTTGCGAATTGCTTCACTGCTAGCTATTCTAGGCACATGTACCATTAACCAAGTCACCCATACCTCATCCTTGAAAGGACACAGAAAAAAAAAATCTTACTGAAAATCTATTTATGAAAAGTCAGTGACTGCAACAATGTTTATAGTAAAGCATCAAACTTCTTCATGAAGCTCATTACAGTATCTGTATAGTATAATGGATTAATATATTACAAGACAGTGCAATTCTTCAAAATGTATGTTTTTGAGAAAACCCTAAAGAAGTTATTATACTGCACTGATTTGTATTATGTATACACATCTTTTATAAACATGTATATATTCATACAGCATACATCCACCCATCTGCATATATATTCATTTAGCTTGCTTAGACATAATTTAAGACAAGAAGCATTTACCTCAACATTTGTAATCACCATTTCTCTAACAACATATGCAATCGTACAATCTTCTGAGTGGCATCTGACACGAAAGCCGCCATATTCCATTACATCTGGTGGATCAGGCCAATACTGATGACATTTTGTCTGTAAAGACAAAGGAATGTTAAGTGCACATCAAGACCTCAAACAAGTACTTCTGTTTCCAGAGTCCTCCCCTATGGTTCAGAAATTCAGGGAACAACCATAATCCTTTGCTAGTGATAAAGTTCAAACTCAAACATAACATGACAGAACAGGATAAATCCTCTGTAAACATTGTGTTATAGACATTTATAGTAAAAAATTCATATAAATTGGATGTAAGCTAAAGGTTTTCTGCACGGTACTTCCATTTCTGAAAACTATTTCTCAAAGCATGAGGTTCTTTCAAAGTTTGATGAGTACACCTCTAATTCACGTTCAATCGCGAATACTGAGTAAGTATCAGAGCTACATATCGCAGAACAACCTACCAGGATAGTCCTGAAAGAAGTAAACTGCTTACAGTATTCTCTGAAGAGCTCTGAAGACAAGAGATATCACCAGTGTCCTGCTCAGTAACAAATCTTTTTCTAAGCAGTTGCAGAGAACTCCACTGAGCACCAAGATACAGATTATGTACAAGCAGATGGGCATGCTGTCGATCTAGTTTCCACTTCAGTTAAAACTGTTGCTTTTCTATTCTTTTTTTTTTTCTGGTCAGTTCTTAGCAACAATACAGCTGTTCAGTGAATACATTGCTTTTCAATTCCATAAAGTAACTGGATTAAAATTCCCTGGAAGATACTGTATAGCTTTAAAATCCTATTCTGTATCATAACGACAGTTTGCAACTTATAAAGCATGTCTCAAACACATTTGAAGCTAGGCACTACATAGGGCAAACACATCTATCTATAGCAAGTCAGCCACTACCAAACAGCACTGTTAATTCAGTTTTTACCAGTGGACAAGTCTTGGACTTTGTGTTAAAGCCAATAATCTTGACTTGTTTTTATCAAAGATGACTGAGAGAGAGAGTGAGAAGTAGGCAGTCTGGGTCATACAGGTAGAAAAAAAAGGAAGATGTGCTGAACTCAATGAAATGGAACACTACCAATTTTCTTGGCTACACAAAATGTCATGAAGCTTTTGCATCCAGCTCTTCCAAAAATTGAAAAGGTGTATGACAAGCTTATTAAATAAAAGCACACATCTTCAAGAAACATTTCCTCATAAAAGCAAAACTATCACTTATAATTTTTATTATGTTCCAGTCTATGATGACTCAAAGAAGAAAATATAAGTATTTACTTCTCCAAAAGAGCATCTAAAACTACATATCCATTTCCAAAGTTTAAAGATCTAAATGCAAAAATGTGTGGAAACTTTAAAAGCTCCTTTAAAAAAAAAGTAGTAGTAGACCAAGTTGTAAATCGCTCAGTGACAAAAACTTTAACAGACCTTGCTTTTCACATGTATGTAAGTCAATTTTCAGTACAGATGCGTAAACAACACAATATGTACGTCAATATAATATGCATGTCATTGCATGAAAAAAAAAAAAAAGGAGAGGATCAAGCTGAAGGTCACCTACATCATGGTTGAATTACCAGGCTTGTTTGAAAAGTCTAGAGAGTAAAGATACAGTATGATTTAAAGCAGGCACTCCGTATCTAAATGGTGATTTTAAGAAGTGTGCTGTTTTCACAAGGATGTGCAGTGGCAAGGCAATAAGCAATGGACAGAGGTTGTTTCAGGGGAAATTATTCCAGGATAAAAGAATAAAATTATTCACTGTTAAGAACAATTAACCTTTGGAATACAGGTGAGAACAATTCAATGTTGGCACTTCTTAGGTCTGAAGAAGTGATGGAATATCTTCTGCTGGAATTGCATAAGACTTGCCTCAACAGAGACCTAAATAACTGAATCTAATGCTTTCCTTTCAACAAAAGGACATGACAGACCTATTCATTTCAAGTCTCACCTACACAAACTTTGAAATAAATAAAAGTCAGCAGGTTAAATTCTGACAGCTAGCATTAGCCAGTACTTACTGGCTAAAACTAACAAGTACTGAAATGACAGATTCCATTTTCTAGCTGGACCGCAAGTTTTGCTCAGAACATCCAGACGTTTGTTGAATCACTGGGAAAGCGAATGAGACATAGAATCCAATTCTCACGGGGAAAGGACAGTATGCAGTACGTGGCTGATCAGTAAAATTCAAGTCAACTCTGTTGCTCAGACAGCTGGTTTGCTTTCAAGGAAACAGGAAAGAACAGAAAGTCACAGTTTGTCTTCCCCCGATTAATTCAGAAAGCCTGGCCTTCAGATAAATTGTTCAACAGAATAAGATGGCCTATTTTAGGGTTCTTTAATCACAACAGTGGGAAAAACAGTTTCAAGGTGTAGTATTCCTTCCAAATACAAAGAACCTGAACACACTTACCCGCCCACGTTCAGTGAGTGTTGTTAACATAATAATCAGCGACAACTTGTGATCCCAGACAACTTGCCAGAAGTGTGCACATGTGTGAGGAAGAGGCCCTTGAGTAGCAATGTACCTATTCACAATGCCCACAGAAGGAATTTCCATCTATAAATAAAAAGAAATTTCTTAAGTAAAATTAGTTTTCACTATGCAATACTATTATTTTTATTTATAATATCCAGCATTGCATTCAAAGAACATTTTGAAGGAAGATTATGAATTTAAGTTGAGCGATAAAACAATCAGAATCACAGTTTGTTATGTGATAACCTTTAAACATTTCATTTAAACCAGATCTATACTACAGATACTAAACCCCTCATCTGAACTAGGAAGAACTAAGTAAATGTATCTCTGTATTCAAATGTATTTAAAAACGTGAAGCTGCAAACCTTTCCAAGTTTTCTTTAATATTTAGTAAGGAATAATGACAAAATATACCAAAAGTGCACTAATGTAAGCTGTGTAATGGCTCATACTGGATAGAGTCAGTAGTTTGTGATTTAGGTCTTTCATGTAAGTATTTGATACACAAACACATTTTTTCCCCTCTTCCCTGTCTCCTAAGCCTACATGCAGCTAGGGCAGGGACAGCTCTAGTTTGTCCTCTGGATCCTTTGCAGCACAGTTAGTAGGCCTTAAGTTGTTCTAGAGGAAAAAAGAATAATTTAAAACCAAAGAAGACAACCCTTGGCATTTTCAAAATGGAGAAAAATAATTTGCAGAAAGAACTGCATCAAAATTACAGATTACATATGTTGTAAGAGATGTACCCTAAATACTTAAAGCTAGCAAGCTAATTTGGTTATTTTAAAAAACAGACTTGCAAATCCAACAGACATACTAGAATAGCTCAAATGCTTCCTAGGCTACTGAAGTACTTACGGAGAAATCTAAGTTGACAAAATACCCAACTTAAGTGATTCTAAGATACTTTTAATCTCCATGACTGTGCTTAGACAGCAAAACACTTTCAGCAACTAGCAAAAACCTACAAGAGACTTAACTGCTCTGCTTCGTTAGTTTAATGACTAATTATTCACAGTCAGAGAATCACAGAATGACTGAGGTTGGAAGGAACCTTAAAGACCAACTACTTCCAGTTCCCTGGTGTGGGCAGGGCTGCCATCCCCCAGATCAGGCTGGTCAGAATTCCATCCCACCTGGCCTTGAACTCCTTCAGAGATGGGGCATCCACAGCTTATCTGGGCAGCTGTGCCAGGGCCTTCGCACCCTCTGAGTGAAGAATTTCTTTCTAACGCCTAACGTAAATTTCTCCTTTTAACTTAAAGCTATTCCCCTTTGTCCTGTGTGGCCTTCTCGGGACCTGCTCCAACGGCTCTGCACTTCTCTTGTGCTGGTGGCCCCAGGTCTGGAGATGCAGTACTCCAGATGGGGCTGAGTGTAGATGAACCTCCCTTGCGCTGCTGCCACCTTTCTTTTGATGCATCCCAGAAAAGTAACGAGATAAATACTGGAAAACAATTTTCATTAAAAAAATGAGAAAAGTTTTGAATGTTACCTATATTCTGAGGTGCACATAAGTCTATGAAAATAATGATGTTTCTATCTTCTGTATATCAAGGCAGCCGCTTGTTTCACAAGAGACACATGATATTTTATGGTATGATTCTACACATCTTTTATATTCAGGAATCCCATAAAATTAAAACAAATATAGCTTATTACTTAAAATGGCAAAATTTAGTCTGCTATTACAATATAAAAAGCAAGCAAGTGCAGGTCATCCTATGACTTACATTCACATAATTCGCATTAATGTAATCTTCATCTCCTTGCAATATTATCCTTGTGGCATCATCTGCAAACACACAAAAAAAGAGGGAATCAAATTAGAAATTAAGAGACGTGTTTCCCTTTTAACAAGGAAAAAAAAGAGGAACTGCAGACAGACAAATAGCAGTGTACAAAACAAAATAGATCACCCTTTAGAAAATAAAGTGAATTATTATGTAATTTTATTGAATGAAAATTAAGCTTTACCAAGAAGTTAAATAAAGCAGTTTTAAGCATATGTACTATCACTGAGAAAATAAAACAAAAGATGCAGAGAATATGTACTTAATACTCACAAGGCAGAACATCTTTGTATCGATTCTTGTCCATATTCTGAGGTACTTTTGCACATGTAACAGCCAATCCCGGTTTCTTTCTATAGAGTTGCTGGAAAACAGAATTTTACAAAAGAGTAAGATATGATTATGCTAAATAGATCCACATGAAGACAAAGAAAAAAAAAAATCAGAAGCTACTTCAGTTTTTCCTAGCCAACTGCAAAATTCCCCTGAGAGTATTACTTATATTTTTACATGAAAATAACTTCTATTATTACTAGTTTATCATCATCTCTAGGAGAATTTCTAGAAGGAAATAGAAAATGTGAGAGTCATTGATCTAAACTGGCTGTTTCCTCGCTAAGTCTTTTCTTATAGCACATACCACACAATTGTGGAAGGAAGTAGAAAAATCAAGAAACAAGAAGAACTGAGCAATAAAAGACAACAACAAAAGAAGTTACAGACTGCTATCAGTTATTACTTGGAATCAACTGTAATACAAAAATTAAAATATTCTCTGGACTAAAACTACCACATTCAACTCTGCTAATACCTAAAAAGGCAAATATTCAGCACACCACAGCCTTTCAATATATAAGTCCCTTCTATTTTGCCAAGACCTACACCTTGCAAACTTTATCTTAAGCAAATGTGGGCAAATGTGCATATAACTAAAAATTAATGTTGATGTGAAATGCAGTGAATACATGGTACAAGGCAATAAAAGGTAGTGGGGGGGGAACACAACCATAAAAAAAAAATAGAAGAAATGCAACCATACAATTATAGTTTCCCTGTATTAAATATACATGAAAGCAATTTACCATTGAGTTATTAACCTGGCTGTGCCAGAGTTTTATGTGCTTCACTGAACACTTGTCAAAGAGGTAATTACAGCTTTCATGTTTAAGTAAGGTTTAGAATATGGTTTTGTACATAAAATTAAATGAAACCAATGGGATGCTAAAATCTCCTACTTCATTTAAGAGAAAGGGATGAGCACACAAAACTTATTCTATTAAAAGACTTACTCAATCGTAGGACTCAGTACGTACCATAACTCACTACATTTTTCAGCCTCCACAGCACAAACAAGGGAAGAGGCTGTATGGGAAGAGAGCTTGGTAATCTACGTAACAACCAAACAGCTTCCACCAGTTATGACTTAAGTTCCATTTTAACAGAGACAAGTTAAAATGTCTACTTTTTTTTTGTGGGACACAAGGAAGAACCATTTCACATAAAGCAACAATCCTGGAGCTCTCTTGTTGCTGCCTGGCTAAAAAAAAAAATTTACTAGAGAGAGAATTCCTGAATTATGTTTCAGTGGAAATAAAACAGGGAAAGGTATTCAGGAAAAAAAATTGGGTACATGGTAGTGTATTAATTATTCTCTATTTTACTAACATGAACGGAGAGCGTGATAGTTACCAAAGGTGATAATAAGAAGACAAAAAAAATAATAAAAAAAAAAATAGTGAGCTTTGGGTACTTGAGCTGGAAAAAAATTTAATCAAAACTGAGGGGCAACTCATATTCCTGCTCTCTTAAGATGAGACTGAAAGGGAGAAAAGTTTTCTGACCAATTAAGCCCTGATGTTACTTGCTGTTCACAGCCATTGGTCTATACTAACAGCATTTGAGAGTTGAGTATTACCCACCTCAAACTGATGAATTACTGTCCCACTTTCTAGCCCTTTCCTTAGCTGTTCCATAGACTCCTCCAGAGTATCAGCATATTCAGAACAAAGAAGAGCTTCTGGGAGATTCTGGGAATCAACTTCATCTTCTGATTTAGGCTCCACAAACTGTTTAACAACTGAAAGATGTACTGAAAATTAAAATTTGTTACATAGAGCATTAATGTGCTTGCAATGCATACTAAACTTTACCAGCTTGTGAAAACAATAAAGTTTGCAAAGTTAAAGTTTCAAGGAAGCAAACGATAGCAACAGATTTACTTCATTTATTTATATATTATATTACCATATAAAGGGCTAGAGTAAATCGTCCTTGTAGACAATTTCCTTTAGGAAAAAAAAAATTCTTAAGGAACTAACTAAAAATGACTTTCCAAGCACAAAAGTTTTTTTGCTGCTATCATCTGCTGGATATGGTAATGACTCACAGTATTACCATGGTAGAAATCAAGCAAGTTTTACATTAAAAAAAAATTAAAAGATAATTAATGGAATATCTCTAAAAGTTTGGAGCCCCTCGCAGCAAAACAAACACAAATACATTTACATAATTCACTTCCATTAGAGAAGCAACTAAATTCTATTTTCTAATTTATCATTCAATCAGATTACTCATTTTAACATAAATTACAAAATATTTTTTGACAGTTTTCTATGGCATTTTGTGCTAGGATGTTGAAGAACATGAAAAATGTTATTGAAAGACTTCATCACCATTTTGTCTATGAAAGCTGTTGCATTGCTGAAGGTGCCCACTTGTGGTTATTCCATGCAGTGATCAGTATGGCCCATTCCTGCCAAACTATAAAAGATGGGGAGTTGTTCTTACTGATGTCTATACATATGACTGGCATGAGGCCACAGGATAAGTTTTTAGCTCAAAGCAAAGACTTATCTACAAATACGAAGAGGATTAAAAAAAAAAAGTTAAGGAAAGACTAAATGCTGCTTGGAGCCAGTGGAGAGACTTGCAGTAAGAGAAGCAGGACTGTTTTCAGGGAAAAACAACATGAAGAGCTCATCTATCTTCCCAGAGACATAAGAAATTTAAAATAAAGTAAATGCTACAGAGGCATATAACATTCATGCAATTTTCTTGCGTCTTGTTTCTCAGTAATGCATAATCCCTCCAGATTTTTAAGTCACGATGCAATCAGAAACTCCTTGCCAAGCCTTTCTATAATCATTTGTGTTAAGGTCTTACCATTGCTCCTAGAGAAAGTAAATAAAGTAAATAATAATTTCACTTCACCTGAAAGCTCCTGCAATCTACATGTGTTTAAAAAAGGAGCAAGTAAAATGGAGCAGGATTGATTCCTTGTATTTAACAAATAAATACCAATTATCCTACAGATTTCAGAAACTGTCTTGTTGCCAACGGGAATTTAGTGAGTAGTCTACACAGGTCAGGCTCATCATCATCACGAAATATCTACTGTGGGTTGTTTGTTTTGTAGAATCATTGTGCTGGGGAACAGCAGCTCATGGGTATTTGCAAACTCACAACTAAAGATTTGTGAAATTATGCTCTATTTCCAAAAAGAAGTTTTGAAAAGAAACATTTGTTGTTTTATTGAGTTTAGAGTTAAAAACATAAAAAGATACTCTAATTTGATAGACATGTTTGTATTCAAAAGAGCCCACAGTTAAAAATGTTTATGCTACTAATTTAAATGCAAGAGGAACTGCTTTCTAGCACAGATTTATTTCCAAGTGAACTAAAACCGCATTTACTTGAATAGGTGTACCATCAAGCAGAAGAGCAACAGTCTCAAAAACAATAAAAGTGAATAATATAAGCTCAGTTACCTTTCCTCCTGACCAAAAGTGCAAGCTCTCTCGTGTGAGATTCTCTGCTGGCTTTTATAAACATGACCACCTGGTCATGCGTGTGCTCTGAGATATCTCTGCCATTAATTAATACTATCTGATCGCCTTCATTCAGTTTTGGAATGCATTTATCAGCCTGTTTCAAGACCAAAAGAACATATTAATGTCATTGCATCCGGCCACATAAGCAGGAACAAATCAGAACATCAAGTTCATCATGTAAGCAAATTCTTCAGGGTTCTCTTGACAAGTTTCATCTTCTGTATCAGAACTTCAATCAAAGGATTCAGATCTAAAGCTGTTTTTGTTGCTTCAAAGCCTCTCAATGAAGATGAGGAACAGTTCAAACAGCATATTGGTAGCTAAAAGAAGAATTCATATTTATCAGATACCCATTACCAAATTGCTCATAATGATCCAATTTCAGACTCAAAACCTTAACAAATGAAACTTTCATAAAAAAAAGTCTTCTAGGTGTACAAGATGACATCTGCAACCTTCAGTTTTTATGCAGTGATATTGTCAAGTCCAAAAATGACTTTGAGGTTATTAAATTGAACATATCGTAAGTAACGGGACATTCCCCAGACTTGGGCTTCTTTCTACAACTTCAACTTATGCATGTTTTGCATAGGAGATGACTTCTTCCCAATTTCCTAAGAGCTTCACTAAGCTTACATCTTGCAACTTAGAGCAATTTAGATCATCTGCTGACCAGCACAAAGGAATTAAAGCCATGGACTGGATATGATGATGGCCCCAGTCAACAGGTTCTTGGTGTCCATATTAGAGCTGGGGGGTTGGACTTCCAGAGTTCATGCTAACCTCAGCCAGTCTATGATTCTGGTAACATGAATGGGAAGGATTCTGTAAACTTTGAGAAGAGTGCCAACTTGTGTAACCATTTTATTATCACTGCTATTCTGACTTTTATTTTGTTTAGGAAGTACTCAGCTGTACAGAAGTAATTTAGCTAAATACATACTGTATTTTAGATCTTTTATAAATCAGATCTAGTCCAGTGCAGTTTGTTATTCTCCGTTTGTATCTGTTCCCAGTATTTCCTTAATGTTAACACAGGTTCCTTGACTGTTATTCATCTAATGTTATTAGCTCTATCAAAAAGATAATGTGAAAAATATGTCCTAATTAGCCCTTTCCTTTTCATCCTGGTTATGCCTTGCAGGAAGCGTGGATAACTTGCCTGAACTAAGTCTATCATTACCAAATAAAAAACAGAAAGTGGCAGAAAAGAGAGATGATAGTGACAGAATCAATAGGAAAAAAAACAACAAACAAAAGTAATGTTTTCCCCTACAAAAGCAAACAAACAAAAAATAACCTGAACATTTTCTAAAGAAAGAACTAAAGGAACTAATGAAGGATAAGGAAGACTGACAATGCTGCATGAAAAAGATATGCAAACAGAGGAAGAATGGGAATTAGAAACAGCCATGGCGTTCCTCAACACTGATTTTACTAAGTATTCACGGTTTCCCAAAAGAGACGCTGTCATTCTTTGTATGATTTATGGAGGTAAGATTGAAGAATGCAATTATGAACAATTGATTTAATCGCTCTAAAATATGATGGTTAGCAATAGTTGAAAGGATAAACGATAGAAAGTTCATATCAGTCATACCGGTCACATTTGGTCAGTCTAGCAGTATCAAGAAGTCAACAAGAACACAGAGGGAATGGTGCCTGAGCTCCTACATTTATCTATAATTTAGATTTCTTGTCTGGTTGCTGGCTATTATTCATTATTACAGGAGAAGATGAATATCGATGCTCAAAGAAGTTGTGTTAATCATGTGACATGTTAATGCCTCAGCTCTCTTGCTTGATACATTTTATACAGTCAGATGTTTGTCAAATGGGAATTAATTCTTTCCACATAAGCATAATTTGTAGATTTTTCAGATACTGAGTGTTTTCAGACAATTAATTATGTCAGAGGTTTCCTCTCTTATTGACTCATCCAATGTTTCAGTTTATGCTAATCTCTTTGTTATTGTTCCAAGAAGCATGCATGCTATTTTTCAATCAAAAGTTCTACTAAATACAACTATAACAACTTCTGTGTCACCTTAGGACATTAAGACTGTTTCTGGGGTGGGGGGGAAAATCAACAGTATAGGAATCTTATTTAAAAAATTACCAAATGCAATAAGTGGTTGTTCTGCTATTCTGTCTTAAAATCTCCCCAGAACTCCAGATTTCTGCTACAGTAGAAGGGATTTAAAAAAAAAAAAAAAAACAACCTTAGGATGCCAAAAGTGATATACCGCCTTGCATGTATATTTATTTCCCTTTCTCCACAAAAGATGGCTCTTTTAGGCATCACTAAGGTTCCATAGAGCTAAAATAAACCAAAAGCACAATCCATACAACTACTTACACTTACAAATATCAGCTGTATGGCGCTAGATAGCTAAGAGTAGGTGAAATTTAATTTACAGAAAGCAATATTATCAATGTTAATATTGCCATGCTACCTTTTCCAATCTGAAAAGAACAGATCAGAACTTCTGTACCTCCCAGAAGACAATCTGAATCTGCCAAAGGAAATCACTGCCTCTGAAAAAGCTTCTTCTGTTTCCTAACTGCTTCTTGCATCACTTCAGTATCTCAAATCACTTTTTTTTTTTTTTTTTTTTTTTGCTAGGTTTTCAAAACTTGTCTGTTTTATTTGTACTTTGTGGCTTTAAGTTACATTGATAATTTTCTAGTACTCTTCTGTTCACATGATTATTGTAGTTCATGACTGAGTTCAGGACACTGTGTAAGTCAAGCCATGAATTTTAAACAGGACAAAATGAGAGTTCCCAAGCAATCTGTTTTAGCTTGACTTACATCACGACATTCAGATGCTAGATCTGCGAGTGCTTATTAAATTTCAAGAGTCTAAAACATTCCATGCACTCAGACTTTTAAGTCAGGACTGTCTCCTATCAAGTTAGCACTGATATTATCTTATGAGAGTTGGTAAATAAATTCAAAAGAAAGTGAGTGAAAAAAAACAACAACAAAACTTGAGATGAGATAGCATGTCCTCACAAATTGTAGAAAAAAATTACTAAGGTACTGTATCACTATTATTAGTTCACAATTCAGCATAATAATTCGGTGACTGCGCTGGTTCCAATGAATGTTCCATCTAGTCCAGAAATATTTCCATATGCAAAAAATGTAGGGAAAAATAGGACCAGTGTATCCTTTGTCATGGAATTTCACAAGTCTGTCTTAGGCGCGTAGAACTACTACTTTTCATTCATTTTCAGCCTTTCACTAACTAATTTAGTAGCCCCTATTTCTTTAAATTGAATCCCCTGCTACCCATTTCACAGTGTTCCAAATCTTGTAAAACTCTGTTGTACGTCCTTTAAACTGTTTCTTTTGCATAGGCTACATAGGCCCATACCATTCACTTCTGTACTGCATCTTCAATCATCCTGTTTGTTTTTTCCATGTTCTAGCACACTATTTTAAAATGAAAGAAAACGAACAGAGCATACTTTCTAACTGTCTTTTGTTCAGCTAACAATTCCCAATCTTTCCATCCATGGCTTCAAAAAAAAAAAAAAAAAAAAAAAAAAAAAAAA
>PPHD01011161.1:0-11277 GCA_002909625.1 Bambusicola thoracicus | reverse complement strand
GTTTTTTTTAATATTCATCTTATGAAAGCAGTTTGGAAAGCATTTAAATATTCCATGATTTCAGGGGGAATTGATAAGAGTACATTATGTCCAGCAGAGGCGGGGAGTCAATCCCAAGCACAGTGCGAGCCATGAGCCAGCAGAGACATTCATCTCCCTCTTGACTTGAGAATTCCTAGAGGAAAAGCAAAAGCAACAAGAATAGAGAGCCAGGCCGCACACAGTGTGGATTTTGCTTGTTCAGGCACAGAGAAGCAGCTTAAACCTGACATAGAAGAGGAGAAATCAAGCAAAGATTTCTGCAGACGTATTTTAAACAGATTTAAGGGGAAATGGACGTATACACTACGTGGCATGGCATTTCAAGCTTTGGCAGAAACTAAATGCAACAATATCCCTGGGCTCGTATCACTGCTAAACACACAAACTCTTCTGTAAAAAAAATAATCTTCATCTCAAAATCTTTGTAGCACATCCCCATCCCTCCCTGCCACCACTCAGTGCTTCAGAACCCACTTGCTCTAATGGGGAAGTGGTCTGTGAATTTCTGAAAAGAAACTTTATTCGGGTTGTTCTTGTGCTAAAAATGTCCTTTATCCTCAGGTGAGTATTGCCTTTACATTTTCTTATTTCTAAACCACCCCCTAAGTTTCTGTTACAGAACAAAACTTACATATGGTAAGAACATGAGGGCTAATTCACTATAACATCATTCCAAGGCCTCAATCTCATCAGATTGTAACATAAAGATTATTGTTTCTCTCCTTTCTGCCCCCCTCCCAAAAAAAAACCTTTGCAGAGACTTGGTTTTCATTCAAATTTTTCAAGAAAGCTGCTTCATAGCCACATATCATGACTCAACCATGTGAAAGTTAAAACATATTCCAAAATACTACAACAGTGAATTTCAGCCTGTACTATCCTGTTGACTCTCAAGAAGCCTACTATGCATAACTACCAAAAAGAGGCCTACTGACAACAAGTTTAACAGTAGCATAGAAGTCTCCATACTTTCACTGGAGAATTTTCAATGGTCTGCAAATGAAAATAAAGCTGAAAACCTCCTCTGATATTACCGGGGCATCCACCTTGCCTGCGGCAGCCTAAGGACAGGACATAGTTCTGACAGGCTGCAGTTGTGATAAGTAAAGTCGACAGCTCAGGGGAGATATCGAATTACTTATCTCATGAATAACTTCACTTCTGGAAGAGAGGGCAACTTTCATGTCAGAACAGTGCAGAACAGCATATTGAAATCATGATGTATGTACATACTAGCACTGTAGCTCGTCTTTTCCTGCACCACCTTCACCACAAATTTAACCCTGGTTGGCAACATTGGCCAGTAAAAGTTGAAAGCACTAAGAAAGTGAATGAAGAAAGGTGGTTGGTTTTGTTGTTGTTGTTCTCATGTTACTAAAGGAAAAAAAAAATCCAAGCTGTCCCTAATACCATCAGATACTGTCATCTATTCATGCAAATGAAAAGAAGCTGGAGAAGGTGACTGTGCTATAAATATGAATTAATTTTAATACTGTTTTGAAGCTGTTAAAATTAAAATGCTTTCTCTTTCTGATTACATTCTGAATGCAATTTGAATACATTGATTAACTATTGATTAAGTGCAATAAAGCAGTGACTTGCACTTCTAGAATTTAAAGAGGTAAGGGAGAGGTAGGTTCCAAGGAATTTAAATCATCTGACATTGGCCAAACAGTTACCAAAGGAACTACTACAAATGTAAAGAACAGGACTTACATCATCAAGTACAAACTCTGGTTAAAATTATTCCTTTCTCCTCTATTCACATTACTATTTCAGTAGGGTGCAAATAAAAACTTTGTTGCTCTTGCATGATTTGATGGATGAGCTAATCTAGGTAACCACAGTTCCTTTCCTCCATTGCTATGGCCATGTGAGACACTACGTAAGACCACTGTAGTATATGGTACTTCGACGTGATGTACAGTCTTTAGAATTACAATGTATGATATGATATAATTGCCCTGACAGCTTTCCACCACTCGCTCTTGTCATAAAATGCACAGTATGGGAAGACAAACGTGAATCAAGTGTGCAACCACAGCTAGGATTTCTGCTACGTTGTACTTCCCAGTAAAACAAATGACAAAACTCAATGGGATATTGTGATACTGCTAAAGATGCCTTAAATTCCTCAGCATAGAAAGGTAAGCCATCTACAATAGTAACCTTCAGAGTAATCTAAAGAGCACAAATCTGGGCAAGGTCAAGCTCCACCTCACCAGAAAAAAAAGTGCATTACTTCCATACTGCCCTAAAACCAGGTCAGGACAGGTCTAACAAAATGAAACCATCACAACAATCTTTTTTAAAGAAGTCAGAGGTGATCACCTAATGCTCGACCAACGGCCTTAACAGAAAGCAAACCCTTCTGAAATAGAATCAGTAATATAGTCAAGAGAGTACCACATTGTGGACAACATGTCTGACCCTCAAACATGCCTTGCTACTGAGTTTCAGCACATCATTCTCAAGCAACTTGGATAACATTTGCCCCCATCTTCTAGGTGCCCTTCACAAGATCTGTCAGGAAAATAAAAAGGAAAAAAGAAGGAGAAAAAAAAAAAAAAAAAAAAAAAAGAGAGAGAGAGAGAGAGAAAATCGAAGGATTTCTCAATGGGATCATTGAGAAAAGACACCTAAAATTAGGAAGTGCCAGAATGAGTTTTCTAACCTACACATCAACAGCAAATAATTTCATTGCATTATCCTACAAACTAGGAGATGAGCCAGCGGGTTTCAAAAACTGGGTGCTTTATAACGAAGTAGAAGAGTTTGTTTAAATAACTTTCTTCAGTGCAGCTCCATCAAACTCAGTGCTGATGCATCAATTGCTAAACGCAACCACGGCAGAACCCTAACTCGAAATCCAGCATCCCGGCCCCAGCGCTACACCTCAAACGGTGCACACTCTCCACAAAACCACACCCACACCCTTTACTTCAGTTTCCATCATCCCACAGATGAACGTTGCACTTCGCGAGGAGCTATTAAAAGAAAACACCGTCAACTCGCACGTATGCCAGCAGCGTTAACTACAAGCAGAGATTTTTTTCCACCCTACCTTGTCCTTCACTTTCCTTGGGGTTGTTTAAGAGTGCTCCACAAGCAATCCCGTCCCACGCTGGACGAGCCCGAGCCCATCCCCATCCCCGCACTCCCGCACCCGCCGCCCCGCCCGCATCGCTCACGCCCCGGCAGCGCGCAGGCAGCAGCGCACTGCTGCTGGCGCACAGACAGCAACTCCAACCCCGCTCCTGGCGCACGCACGGAGCGATCTGAAAAAAGACCTTACAGCTTCGTGTCCTTCAGACAGTAATTATTTGCTTTAACAAGACAACGTGACAGTTTCACTCCCGAAGGCGAGCTTGGTTAGGGAGCGCCCGGCAAGCCCTCTCAGACACTTCTGTGCCTAGCATATCTTTGCTTTTTATAGAACTGGTTTCGCGGCACGCTTTTTCTCTTCGCCCTCCCAAGAGCGTAACCACGGCCGCTTTTAAACTCGTTCCGTTCTGCCCCGCAGCTCCCGGGCCCCGTACGGCACTGCGCGGCGCTCCCGCAGCCGGCGCAGGGCGCAGCGGGCACGGCCGCGTGCCGGGCGCGGTCCCAGTGCCGCAGGTGAGAGGCGGACGCGCGGAGCTCCGCGCATCTTTCTGCGCACCTCGCCGCTGCCAGTCTCGTGTCACCGCGTCCCCCGGCCCAGCTTCGCAGCGCAGCTCCGGGCGCCGATGACTCCCCTCGGGGAGGGCGTGCGAGGACACAGCGGGAAGGCAGATCTGCTTCCCCCGCCCCGCGCTCTGCCCGCACTCACCGCTCCGCTCCGCGCAGGGCCCCCTTCTTCCCTCCCTGCCCGCCTCCTGCGGCGGGGCGGGGCGGAGGCTCCGCGCCCCCCGGTGCCCCGCACCGCCCACGCTCCCTTCCGCGGGCACTCACCGCCCCCCCCCGGCATCACGCGGCCGCCCGCCCCTCCCGAGAGCCGCCGGCTCCATCCGCAATGCAGCTGCGGCCGCCCCGCTCCTCTGCCCGGCCCGGCCCGGCCCGAACCGGCACCTGCGCACCCCGCTGGGTAACTTCGACCCCACCGCCGGTTGTGCGACGCGGGGAGAAGGGCGAGGGGACAGGGGAAAAATAAAAGAAAAAGTGTCATATCCAGGAGGAGTTCTGCAGACTGCTTCTCCCCCCCAAAACCTATTACTGCGGTGGACCCCAGGGACGGGGTGAGATTAATTGCTCTGCGTTAGGAAGAAAATGAGAGGTGTCATTAATCAAGGAAGTTGTAAATCATCGCCGTTTGGAGATGGAATTCGGAGATTAGCTGGGGCAGATGGCTGACAAAAACACAGCGCTCGCCAGGACTGGCGTAAATCACTCAACTTCTGTGCTCACTAAACAGCCGATGACAGCACTACGAGCATTTTCTTAAGCAGAAGTGTTTTTGAGGAAGATAAATATTCGCTTCGCATTATGGAAGTGCTGCCAACAGCTATTATGTTTCCCTTTCTCAATAATTCAAGTATTGGGTTTTCCTTCCTGGATGTCAGAAAATTCATACCTGAAGAAAGAAGACTTTCCAGGCGAATATTTACTAGACACAGCCAAGAAACAAAGCCAGGCAAATACACGAGTGCCACGATCCTTGTTTCAGTGTCCTACCTGAAATACACAGGCAAGGCTGTGAGCTATTGCGTGTCCTCAGAGCTCCGACAGTCATCTTTACTTGCAGCAACTACAGCAAGATCAACATTTATTCTAAGTTGTTTTTTTATTTCTGTGCGCTCTGAGGAAAGCAGTGAATCAATGCCACTTTTATTCATTACCTCTAAAAGAACATTGGACACTCAGTGGGATCTCAATATTCCAAGCAGCTTTCTTTTATCAGTCTACCCTAAATTTATTTCACAAAGCAAAAATGAGTTATGGCATGATCAACTTTAATCAATCTTGCATGGTATCACATTGATTACCATGTCAAATGCTTGTATAAATATAAGCTTAGCACCAATATCCATGAGCAAGTAATTGTGAACTTGACTGCGTGCCTTGCAATAACGTGATCAGTCTATGGTGGGATTCAGAGATTTGCAGAAACTTCAGTGATAAATTAAATAATAGCATCTATTCTATCACATAAAACAGACTGCAGTCCACAACATGGTGTGTCAGTAATTACTTGAAAGTTATTCAGGTGTTAACCTGATAGGTAATCTAAATGTTTATTATGCTGAGCAGTTTAATTTTCATTATTAAAAACTTCTTTAAGTAAAATTCATTTATTTTTCATTTCAATTAATTTTAAGAAAAGCTATGTACAACATAGAAAGTTGTACTCAATTTACACTTCAGCATCTGGGTTTACTGAGCACTGTACAGATCAGAAAGTCATCTTTAAATGACTTCAGTAAGGGATGCAGAAATAGTCTTGCAAGCTTCACCCTTTCTCACGAACACAATCTGAGGGATAATGATGCTAAAATTATTTTTTAATTAAAAATGTAAAAGTAATACTTCAGATGGAAAAGCAGGTCATTTTTATGACTTACAAATATCACTAAACACTATCAAAGTAATTTAAGTTGAAGAGAACCTTTCAAGACTCCTTAATCAAGGCAGGGCAACTTCAGACCTAGACTGAGTTCAGCCAGGTTTCAAAAATGGAGATTCCAGCTTTTCTGGACAACCCATTCAATTGTGACTACTGCTTATTGTGCAGCATGTTTTCAGACATAGGTATCCAGCTTCTAAAAGAGACACTCTTGATGAAACCTACACAATACACAATGGTAAAAGTATAACTTCCTCCTAACTTCCTATTTCTGTCAGAAAGAGCAAAGATTTAGGTCAAAGTCAGTTACATCTCATTTGGCTATACAAGCTGATCATGCCATAATTTCAAGGGTATCTGCAGCATCTACAAAATAGACCTGCTTTTCCCAGGTGTTATGTGTAAACAGATGTTCAGTATTTAAATGTTTTTTTTCCACTGACAATAGTGATGATTGCTTGAAACATCATTTCTCAGGCATGTATGAAAGCTAGTCTACCTTTTAACGCACCCATAGCCTGTGTACAATAGGGATACAGCTGTTGCACAGATCAGCCCTAAACAGCAGCTCAGAGAAAGACCAGGAAAGGGAAGAACTGACAAAATGGGTAACCTAGGTTGAAACTGTTTCCCTTTAGTTCACAGAAGCTCTAGTTTGTCTGCCATCTCCACTTTTAAAAGAGAAAAAGCTACAATTTCTAGCCTCACAATTGCATTCACAAATAATTGTAAAATCTTTGAATTGTTTACTCATATTCTCATTAATATCATTTGCATTCTAAACTATCCTCCTTAATGTCATTTGTACACTCTCTTTCTACATATCTACATATACTCATTGTTTATAAAAAACATACAATAAGGCATGTAATCTTAAGTCTCATGAATAATGACATTTTTGTTTTTCACACTGGTAGCAAGCCTGCAGGCATCTCTGAAACCTGCACTATTCTGCTATTGTGAAATCACCATCTCATTCTGAACAAACCTAACAGCCTTTCAAGCTGTGCCTGTAATATCATTATGTTTTTTCAGGTCTGTTAGAGGATATCAAGGATGAGAACTGAAAAGAAATCAGATCAACTGTTCTGGGGAAGAGTCTGTAAAGAACCAAGCAAAACTTTCCTCTTTAATCTGTTAAGAACTTGTGAAACCTTCCAGTGTTTATCGATGCAGAAATACGAGGGAAAAACCTTTGTGGAGCTTAAAGAGGAGATGTGTACTCATAGGCAAGGAGCTAAGCAATTCACCATCTTGGAGTAGGATAAGAAGGCTTCCACCTTATTTCAGCAAATCTGTGATAAATGGACAAAGTTATTACTATTTTACATATTCTTTGTCTTATATGACATTAATTAGTTACTTCACTCCTATTTCCATTGAGCAGAAGCCTACCCAAGAAATCACCAGCACAGCAGACACTAATTGGTGTTCCTTTTTTCCAACTGTTCATTTTCTAGCACTCTGGACACAGCGCACACAGCTCTACCACTGATTGCTTTGAAATGTTTAAGGAAAGTACAATGGTAAAATGGAGATAGAATTACATTGCCCATGTCCATGATACAACTCGGTGTTTATCTGCACTTTTCTGAACCTTAAAGTAAGAAGCTATCATTGAACATGTCTTTTTCTAACATGATAATATAGCATACAGCCTTTGCAGTAGAGCTGTAGGAACGTTATTTGTCAGTCATGAGACATGACAGCTGAAAGTCTACCTTATCCTTAAAAGAGCAGTATGGAAATCTCTGTATAGAAGACTGCATAGTTACAGTTCAGCAGAGCATCCATTCATTCTTATCAACCTTTATTTTCTAATTTATCACTTTAATAAAAACAGCTTTCAAAATATGAGAACTCTTCTGAGACCCCTGAGTTGGAGGACTATGACTGCACCAATGATCAACTCCCAGCTGTGCTTGAATTGTGCGGGATTTGCTGCTCCCCATGGATGCATGCAAGTCCAACAGGGTCAGATGGGGTTTATGCCAGGGTACTTGGAGAGCTGGCCAATGTCATCACAAAACTTCTCTCAATTATTTTTCAGCAGTCTTGGGAATCTGGAGAGGTCCCAGTTGACTGGAAGCTTGCAAATGTTCCAATTTTCAAGAAGAGCAAGAAGGAAGACCCTGGTAATTACAGGCCTGTCAGTCTCACTTCAGTGCCTGGTAAAAATATGGAGAGAATTATGCTGGGAGTTATTGAAAATACCTGAAGGACAATGTGGTCATTGGTCACTGCCAGCATGGGTTCATGAGAGAAAGGTCCTGTTTAACTAACTTAATTCTCTTTTATGACAAGGTCACCCATATAATTGACCAAAGGAAGCCAGTTGATGTTACATTCTTGGATATCAGTAAAGCTTTCAATACTGATTCTTACAGTATTCTTCTGGACAAAATGTCCTGTATACATCTAGACAAAAACATAATGTGACAGGTGAGCAATTGCCTGATGTGTCAGACCTAAAGGGTTATAGTAAATGGGGTTATATCAGGCAGGCAGATGCTCAGTAGACGTTCCATTTTAGGGCCAGTTCGTAGAATCATAGAATGGCTTGGATTGGAAGGGACCTCAACGGTCATCAGCTTCCAATTCTCCTGCCACAGGCAGGACTGCCAGCTGCTAGACCAAGTACTAGATCAGATTGCCCAGGGCCCCATCCAACCTGGCCTTAAATACCTCCAGGGATGAGGCGTCCACAAACTTTCTGGGCGATCTGTTCCAGCACCTCTCCACTCTCTCTATGTAAAGAACTTCCCCCTGACGTCTAATCTAAATCTCCCTTCCATTAGCTTAAAATCATTTTTCTTGTCCTATCACTGTCTACCCATGTAAAAAGTTGATTTCCCTCCCATTTATAAATTCCCTGTAAATACTGGAAAACCGTAATGAGGTCTCCCAGCAGCCTTCTATTTTTGAGGCTGAACAAGCCCAGTTCCTTCAGCCTGTTTTCATAGGATAGGTGCTCCAGCCCTTGGGTCATCCTCATGGCCCTCCTCTGGACCGTCTCCAAAACCTCCACATTCTTCCTGTGTTGGTGTCCCAGACTTGGACTCAGTATCCATCTGGGACCTTAGGAGAGCAGAATAGAGGGGGACAATTTCCTCCCTCGACCTGCTGGCATATTTCTCTTTAATGTTTTCATAAATGACTTGGATGTAAGACTAGAAAGCATTTTGAGCAAGTTGGTTGGTTGACAATACTAAATTGTGAGAAGCTGTTAATTTTCGCAAGGGTGGAGAAGTCTTGCAGAGAGATCTAGATAAATTACAGAGCCAGGAAATCACCAGCCATGTGAGTTTTAACGTGAGCAAGTGCTTGATTCTGCATCTGGGAAGGAACAAACCTGGCTACACATACAAACTGATGGATGATATGCAGGAGAGCAGACCTGCTAAAAGGGATCTGGGGGGTCTTGGTCAACAGCAAGTTCAACATGAGTTGACAGTGTGCCTAGGCAGCCAAGAAGGCCAATCATAGGGACAACTTGGGGTGAATCAAGCATGGCATTGTTAGCCAGTGAAGGAAGTGATTGTCCCCTCACAGCAATGGTGAGGCCTAACCTTGAGTACTGTGATCAGTTTGGGCTTCATGGTACAAAAAGGATTTAACGCTATTAGTGACCAAAGGAGGGCTACAAAGATAGTGAAGGGTCTAGTGGGGAAGAAGTATGAGGAGTGGCTGAAGTCCCATGGTTTGTTCAGCCCAGAGAAGAGGAGGTTGAGGGAAAACCTACAGCTTCCTCATGAGGGGGAGGAAAGGTGTGGGCACTGATCTCCTATCAGTGGTGACCAGTGATAAAACCCACGGGCACAGAATGAATCTGCTACAGGAGAGGTTCAAGTTAGATGTCAGGAAAGGTTCTTCACAGAGAGAGTGATCAGGCACACGAACAGCCTCCACAGTGGTCTTGGCACCAAGCTTCCCAGAGTTCAAGAAGTTTCTGGACAATGCTCTAGTAATATGGTCTCTTTTTTTTTTTATGACTTTGTGTAGAGCCAGGAGTTGGATTCAGTGACCCTTGTGGGTCCCTTACAACGCACAATGTTCTATCATTCTACTATTGCGTGTATGCATAATTTTAAGAAACATACCCAGTTCTCCATGAAATACAAACTACAGACAGATTTTTTAAAATTATTAGTTTGTTTTACTGATCTCATGAAAAATTAAATGTGTGTTTACAAAGGGATATATATAAATATAATATATATATATATACACATATATTCCTGATAGTTTATGTTCCACAGGGCAGACAAACTAGATGGTTTCATTCCAACTTAATGTCAGTATTTTAAAACTCCATTACAAAGGAAAGATGGTACAGAATCTGTATGGACTGTACAGTCCTGAATCAAAGTTCCTTGAAAGTGCTCTGTACCGGGCTTGCACTTTTCTTTAACAAATACTTACCTGGGAAGATGAAACACTGTCATTCAGAACACATCCAGTGTATACCAAACAAAAACCTGTCAATTTTAGCATTATAATCTCTGATTTATGAGAACAAGAACCTTTACTAAACACCATCAATGCACTTGTAATGGCTATATAAAACTACAGTTGGATATTGCCCGTATTAATGATAATGAACCTTCTTAACATTAGTTAACTAATAAATAGAGTATGGATAAGCTACTGAAACATGGTCTTTTTTCTTTTTTTAAGACTTGAGCATCTCTAGAGATTTAGCAATTCAAAATATAAAGGTCAGTTTCTATTAATGATAGGCGAATATACACAGAAGGAAAGAATTTTCATGAAAAGCTCGCTTGCTGTGCACTAATTGCTCATTACTCTCATCCTTCCTTAGGAAACATGCAGATAATCCTAATTCAAGATAAATAGCTTAGCAGAAGTTTAAGGAGGATGAACAAGGCTTATATCTAGTATGAAGTATTGCATACTGAAGATACAAATGGCCCAAATTACTGCTAAGTCAGGAACTGTAAAAATCCAGTCTAGCTGCAGAAGAGCAGGGAGCCTTTCCTGCACTTGCCTGTAGCAAGTTAACACTACCCCCAGCAGCAACCTTCAGCATGCTTCAAAAAATCACTAATGTATTGGTAAGAACAAATACAGCATCACTCATTTCAGTCTTGATGATGTGCTACTCTTCTTTACAGAGAGTCTCCTTACATAGCTACGTGGAATAAGCTCCTCTTTGGCCCTCTAAAGGGAAGAGACCCCTTGCTCTAATTTTTTGTCATAAAATTATACTGGGTTCACTGCAATGGAACAAAAGCTTGTTTCCTATGGAGACGCTATATAATAATATAAATTTCACGTAAAAGTTTTGTGGGATCTGGTCTGAGAATGTAAATATTTACTTGGGCCATTTCATTTGCTGAAAGCAGGTACCAGGTCAGCTTATCACTGATGCATATGAACTGAACATGACCAATAGAAGCGATCATTTTTTAATGCATTATCTTTTCTGCATTGGTTTGCTCAGGAATGGCCAAATGCAAACTGCATCACTCCAGTTTTGGCTCAGACAAATGGGAATATCACTGTTCCAAGGGACAGGATCAAATGAGAGCATGCCCATAAAACACAGGAATGTGTTTCAACAGTGAGTTTTCTGTTTGCTTTTTATTGTCACTTTTACCATGACAATACCTTCTGTACAAAAGGCTACACTATTTTCTACTATACTAAAACATGGCATAGCATTAAAAAAA
>PPHD01011160.1:0-19034 GCA_002909625.1 Bambusicola thoracicus | reverse complement strand
TAAATTGTTTCATGATCCTTCCATGTACCATTTTTTTTTTACTCTTTCGTGCCATAGGTTCCACAATATATTAAATATATTAAAACTTGTGCTTGACAGGAGATATATTATAAACTTGTTTGGAAATTCAGGAAAAATGTTTAATACAGTTGTCTGTACCATTGTTATTCTATATTCTTCCTCTAACGCCTCTTTTTCTAGGTAGAATTCGGACCTAATAATTGTTGATTTGTTGGATGGGATTCAGTTCAAGATGAAGGCACTAAAATTAGTGCTTATAGCTGATCTGAGTGTTTAAGTTTCCAATGTAGTCAAGAAAGATGTGGTCAATGCAGTCAGTAATATTAACAGAGTTACTCTAGCAACCTGCCAGGGTAGATGTCTGGTACAATACGAATGTCCTCATCTGACACAGCTAAACAAGGCATCTGAAATGAAACTAGAAATCGGTGTTTGGGCAACAGAAAATCAGCCTTTGTGAGCCAAATAAGTTTCTAGGCTTCACAGACCCTTGACTATCATTATTTTTTAGGAGCTTAGGTAGTTCTCTGGATGCAAATAGCTAGTTGTTATAATCTTAAACTGAAAACTACTAAAGGCCTGACAGTCTTTTGATATCACAAGGCCATTGATTTCTCTGCCATCCTTCTTTTTTTTTTTTCCCCTTTTTTCATTGAGAAACAGTATGAAACTTACCTTCTTTCCCTGGATGATTCAGAGCTCAGATCAAGATAAAACTGTAGAAGAGCCATTGTTTGGGAGTCATTATTTTGTTGAGGAATGAGGATAAAGATGGTGTGTTTCATAAACTTAAATTCTATTCCCTTTGACTCATGCTTTTATACCGCCTATATTCCAGGTGAAATCCACATCTTCTGTTAATATTTTGTACCGTATTTTTCTTTTAACACATATGGACAAGAATCAGTGAAAAAGTAGATATCTCCTAGTCAACACTTAAAATCTAGTCCACTTCCTAGAACTGAAAGAAATTTTAGAAGAAAATTTGACTTTTTGTTTCTTTTTTACTTTCTTCTAAATTCTTTTTCATTCTTTGTGTAACTTTCCTTATTAGATACAAGACCATTTCTTTATCTGTTATTCAGAGTGCTCATTAACCCTGATGTGGCAGCTTCTGCTTTGAATATATTTTGAAATGTTTCATGGTCTCAGTAATTGCGTCTGGACTATAATAATCTTTTATTACTTGTTTGATTGTTCTCTCTTCAGTTTTTCTGAGAAGACTTGAGAGTCTCAGAATCGCTCCTTTTCATGTATATTGCAGATAGTTCCATCCACATTTCATTTTTCTTCTCACAAGCTTGCAGACAACTTAAATCCTTCTTCCTTACTTTATCCACTTCTCTGCTTGGTGTGGACCATCTTGAAGACTTGACTAAGTGAGGCTTCATTAGTTTTAGCTGATTTTTGCTGCATGACAGTTCACTGATTCATTTCCTTCACAGGAAACCAGAATGCACACACGTGTGGCTGTCTTAGTTATCATGTGTGAGAGTCACCATTACTCTTATTCTATCTGTCACTGTTTCTTATTTGAGGTCTTGTTACTATGACAGGCTTGGATCAATGCATTCTCACATCCTAAGGTCTTTCATATTTGCAACATATTTTTTGCTACTGTGCTTGTTAGTATTGCTCATAACATTTGCTTCTACATTTAGGTAAGTAGTTGTACTGATGATCTGTTAGACATGGAAACAAATAATTAGGCAATAACCACAAGCAATGGAAATAAAAGAAATCTCATAAGTTGGCCTGCTTTTAGGGAAGTACAGCTCACTTTTACAGCTGTGAACATTAGGGCTGTTTTACAACATTTGCTGGCACATCCTAATTGTTCTGTGGCTACCACTGTACAGCCCTGTGTCATAACAACCTTTAAATTCTGCTGCAGGGTGAGTATGAGGAAATAATGATAGCAATCAAAAATGGGACTAATTAGTAAAATTTACCCTCTGAGCCTTCTGAGACACTAACTTGGAGTCTTCCCTTTGATAACTGCAGCTCGTTGAAATCAAAGGACCTGTGGCAACTCAAAGGAGACAAGAATTGTTCCCATTGTTCTCAAACAATGGAATGAGAGTTCTTGACACTAGCATAAGCAAATATGCACTTCATTTCAGAAGAAAGAAAATTGCATGAAATTAGTTGTCCAACATCTACTCTTGCAAAGACAGACGATGTGTTAAAACTTCTTGTATAATCATGTAAATCATACTTGCGGAGCTACAGAGTAAGCAGCAGTTTTGGACAGCCTAAGTACAGATATAGTAATATAACTAATGATGATACTTTACAGTGATTTAACACCTTTCATCACAAAGTACATTACCAAACACTAGTTATTTGAGGCTTACAACATGTCTGTAAAAGGCTGTTATACCATTGTACAGATTGCACACAGAGATTAAATGGCTCGGGTTAGGCCACACAGCAAGCAAGCAGCAGAGCCAAAAGGAGAGCGTGAGTGTTGGCTCCCAGCCCTGCGCTCCAACTACTGGACTCCACTTCCTTCAAACTGAATTCCCACATTGCTTCTCTGAGAGAGCTACTGAAATTTTTGAGCACATGATAATTTTTGTGTAATACCAAACCAGTTCTCTTTTTCTCTCCTAGCTCCCGTACAACATTGCATTAACGATATGATTATATTTTTACCTTTCTCATTTTGGAAGTTGCCTGGGTTTCCTGGCTCTGGTGGCTGGTCTGGTGACATCATGGTGCTCCCATTCCCTGTCCCCAGTACAAAAATCTCTGCTTTCTTCTGCTAGCTTCCATTGTGGCCTCAGCGTTACACCCTGAGCTCTGCTGTGTGAGTGGCTATACTATTCCGTGCTTAAATAATTCCAGCTATATGCTAGATAATGTGAAACACATGTCTCCCAGGCAATGGAGGAAGCTTTCGGTCCTGCTGCTGCTGCTGTAGTTTCTCACAGGCAGGCGGTCAGGTAACAAGGCACAACCTCCTGAGCACTTTGTGCTGCCAGGAGTGCACGTGTATGCTCAGCGATGGATGGGTGCAGCTGCCCTGGTGCGCGCTGCCACCGCCGGGCCCGGCTCGATGAGAGACAGGGCAGGACAGGCATTGGTGTGGCATTGGTTCCTTTCCCTGGGAGTGGGACAACAGCGCACCCTGCGCTGCAGGCTGCTCCCGCGTGTGCTCACAGAGCAGTAGAAAACAGCACCGGGCAAGCCAGCATGATGTTCATAAAATGACGAAAACCTGAGAGGAACAAATTATTATTTTTTAAAACGGTAGGAAGTACCGGAAGAAAACGGAGTCTTGCAAGTTGCCTCTTCGTACTATAGAAACGGGGGTGTGACTGAATATCTAAACCACCTACACTAGGGAGATGCCACCCAATCACTGTGTGCATGCTCCGCAGAACTCCTCCCCTCTGCCCCTGGCTCAGCGCAGACCTTCAGAGGAGCTGCCTGTTGTGGAGCATGCACTGTAACATATAAAAGCTGTTAGCAGTTCCTGTGGCCAGAAAGCTTCACAACCAGCAGACTTTTGTTCTTTGGGAGTTTGTAATAAGAGACACTCCTTCACAAAGGTTCATATCATCACATAGGAGACTGTTATATATACTGGGAGAACAATAGACTGTATTCATTGTGGTATTATCCAAAGGTAAGCCATTCAGCTCAGTGAGCTTGCTTTGCATGCAGTTTTATTAATGCTTACCACACTTTGCTGTAATTAAGATGTGAATGCTGTTTCTATGCTTTTTGTGTGTTTTTTGCCTCCTAGTTTATAACACTATGTCAGAACAATCCATGCATACAGTACAGGCACAACTTGGGATGGATGTTTTATTTTCAGTGCATAACATTTGTTAAGTTTTCTTGTAGTCTCCCCATTAAGGATTTATAGTGTAGTTTATGGACTGTCCCGATTTCAGGAATATGACTAGCTCTGACCATGTAATTCAGGGTATAATGATGTTTAATTTGCTGTTTGTACTAAGGGGATATTATCATTTAATGATAATATGTTAGTGAAAGTTGCTCAGTAGCACATACTCTGACTGGATTGTTTTTATGGCTGAGCTGACAGACAGAATCGTTCTTCTGACCACAGCCTGCCAATTTGCTTTGTCCCACTATCCAGATGTACAGAATCACATCTTTGACATCTTCTCTTCTACAGATCTGTTTTCTACTGCCCTGAATTAAAGCAGAGTACCTCTGTGGCCTATCTTTCCCCTTTGGCCCCAAGATGACAGTAATAGCTGCAATCAGTTGTGCTTTCTTATTTTCCATTCTCTGTGAAACAAGTGCATTAGTGTTACCCAACTCCACTGACCTACTCCTGTCAAACAATAATTTCACTGACATTGAGACGGCTTTGGCAGCTCATCTGGACTCAGCAAAAATTCCCAAAGCCAGGCGGAAGCGCTACATTTCACAGAATGACATGATTGCCATTCTTGATTATCATAATCAAGTCAGAGGCAAAGTCTTCCCACCTGCTTCCAACATGGAATATATGGTAAGTGAACTTTGTTTACTTCAGAATAAAACAAACTCTAAGACAGTGATTTCATTTTATTAAATGAATTATGGAGATTTAATTAGGCAGACTAAAGATTTTTAACTCTTACTCCTTACTAAATTGTTCTTTCCTTGCCTCTTTTGAAGGTGAACTAACTTTAGCATTTAGCAAAAGCTAAGTACTGAACACTGAACTTCTTCCTAGCCCTGTTGAATTTACATTTCCATAAGTAGTTCCCATGAAGCTTCTGAGACCTCAAGTAATGAAGTTGTGAATTAACTGCTTGTTGGCCTCAAGAGTGGTATATGATCATAACATGTACATGGTCCAGTATTATCATGACGTGACATCACATGTTAAAAGTGGTAATTGTTAGCTGTTCCATTGCTTTGGTGGAGAACACTGGAAGTCATTGCCCTGGTGTGTGAAAAAAGGTAGCCAATGAACACTTCTAGTTTCTATCACAGACAGTCCTTTCAGATACAATATGGTGAAACTACTCTTGCAAAGCAATTCATCTAATGCACTATGTTTATCATGCTCATGTGTTTTACCTACTGCATCCTGTTTGCATGAACCCAATATTAATATTTTTCCATCGAGTATAATGCTTATTTTCGATGTGTTTCTACGATGTAGAATCCAATGTATTTGAAATGTTATGTTCATGACAGGCACCTTTTCCCCTTATTGGCAAATAATACATTATGTGAATTATCTGTTCATTCAGGTATGCTGTAAGTTACTCATCCACTGTGATTTCATACATGGCAGTAATAACTGAAGCAGCATGTTTGCCATTTCATGTTCCAGCATTCAATGTATGCATACTCTGGAGCCCTAATGTTAAACATAGGTTGGCCAAGCAAAAAGTATTTTGCTTTCTAAGGTATTCACGCTGTCTTGAAAGCACAGACAAGTTGTGTCAGCACCATATCTGCCTAAAGCCATCGAGCACCTCAGATGACAACAGATGGTTAACAGGTTTGAGAAAATATAACACTATCAGCATGACATAATGACAGAATACTAATAATAACAACTTCTCCTTTTTAGTAGCTAATGACTAACAGTTTGAACATATGTCTATCACAGATGTTACCTAAATCTGAATTTGGTCATATAATCTGTTCATAGAATCCAAACAGCACCTTAAAATGCTGAGTGCACTCAAAACAGTGCAGGATGAAGTTCTGTAACCATATCATAGTCTGAGTTTGAAGTTTCTAACCTTTCTACTTAACAAACAGAAAAAATAGAGAGGTCAGAAGTCAAGCTCAGTCATCATTTTTATTGCTGAGCTCTCCGTTGACATTTCCTTTGATTCTGCATAAATAAACTTTGTTGTAATGTCTGAGGGAATGGCAGCCTACCATGCCTTTCCTTGGCTTGTGTGTTTTAGAAATGTGCTCCTGCAGTTTGCTTAGGTGAAGACAGCACCCTGTTATACTCCCAAGAGTTTTATAAGTGCGGTGTTCACACATATGTACAGTAAAAAAGAAATTTTAAACAGAAAGAAAGCTTCCATGATTAAATCTATAGTTAATGAATTCAAATGTGTAAAACTGCCAAGGTTTCACCCATTTTGGTTGGGTGTTCTGTTGCAGCTTTGCTCTGCTATGGTACCGTGCAAAGTTAGATACAGAATCAAGGCTAAGGTTGTGCCACTTAGGTGTTACTCTTTCCCTTGCCCTTCTTACTATTGCTTTTGCCAGTACTAACCATCCACGGGATGTTCTTGTGTTCCTGGCACCACCAGGCCCACTGATGGTCACAAAGGAAAATTCTAAGGCTTTCTTTCACCTTTGGTTTCCCAGCAGTAGTTTGTTACTTCATGCAGCATTCTTCGGAGCACACCATCAATTTAGTTGAGTAACGATCTAGAATGCAATTCCAATGTGGATCCCCAGGTGGCAGCTAATTTTGGCCAGATTCTCTTTCAGAATTTAATCAATATTTGTCTTCATCTTTTAACTTTACAGATTAAAAAACACAGTCAGCAATATCACACATAGGTGTCTCTACCATCTGGTTTGTAATGACAGCAGCTTATATTTAACTTACTGGCTTTGCGGCTGCAAAAAAGTTTTGGTGGTTAGGTCTTGGAGATGGCATAGTATTGCAAGATTTCCAAGCCTGGGGAAGCATCTTAGTAAAGCCTATTAGAACATGCTCAGTTCATTTCTTTAGTCTCTAATTTCAGTGTATGGCACAGTTTCTGTTTTGTCTTCTGAGAACATAAGATTAGTGCTGTTAAGTATAAAAGGGGCTGTGTCATACAGTACTAATTTCTATAAATAACAAGCATATTGTCGTTACCCAGACAGTATGTGCTGTGCTGAAAGATTGTCACAGTGTGTGTTCTTGTCCTGATCACTACACAAAAGTGAAGCGACAGTGATGAAAGTGGACTTTCCCATTCAACTAACAGTGATGAAAAAGGGTGTCATGTTTTAGAGGGCTGGAAGTACCTGTAAGTGCAATAGATCCTGGAAACTTCTTTTAAGTATACTAAAGTTGAGATGGACTATGCAGTTCTGAAACACATACAGAAATGTCTTCTATACTTTTCTTTGATCAGTGTCATAGCATATTTTGCTTTCTTCGTTTTTTTTTAAATTGTTAGGAACTCTTCTTTCTGATGAATGATTTGCATTCTCACGTATATATATCTGTTTTCTTTTTCTTTTCATTGATAAGAACATAGGATTTAGCAGCATAGTTATAGATAGTTTGAAATCCTTGGGCATTATTCTGTCTGCCCAACTTGAATGTTTGTGTGCTACAGGGCATTTGATGAGAGGCCACAAAAAATGGCTTTAAGTGCACCCATTAGGGCAAGACAGGTTTTGATGAGCATGGCCGTAACAGAAGTGAGGGAGCATTTCACCTCTCTGTGGGAGAGGTGAATGTGAATGGTGCTCCAGCATGCTCCTGTATGCAGTTACTGATGTAAGTAGCCAACTCGAGAGTCAAAAGTAATTATGGGAGGCATACTTCAATTGTTGGTCCCTAGTGAAAGAAGAAACAGACATGTTTCAAGGCTGGATGTGGCTCTGGGCAGCCTGGTCTAGTGGCTGACAGCCCTACCCATAGCAGGTGGGTTGAAACTAGATCTCTGAGGTCCTTTTCAACCCAAGCCATTCGGTGATTCTATGGTTTTAGGCACTGTGGCTTAATAAGAGTTTGGGTGATATTTCTCTTGGGATGTTACCAGTCATTGAGTCAGATCTTTAAGTCCTCCTTTTATTTCTGACACTGGTAGTGCTGTATGTTCAGTTTGAAGTTTTTCGGCAAGTACAAGTCTAGACAAAGTGAGTGGGGAAAAGAAAGAAAACAAAAAGGAAACATGAAGTTCCAAACCTGTGATGTTAAAGTAATCACCTCTGATTTTCAGTATTGGTCTTTTCTATATTCTTCATTTCTCCTCATCCTAAGAATGTCATTCTGCAGTCTTTTTCTGTGCTCTTAGGGCTGATGCCACACATGCAGAAAGAAGGCCAATGTGATCCTTTTGATCTGGCATGTGTCAGAGGACAGTCATCCACTCAGTTTTACATAGGTTTTTCTGGAGGAAGAAGAAACTTTCCATAAAACTCATGGTTCAGAAAAGCAAGGCATAGAATTGTCTTTAGTTCTTTTGTGTGAATGGTATGTCAATCTGCAAATCCAGGGGAAGTCTGTGGACAAGTGATCACTTTCTCTGAATGCTAGCTCTGTGGTATAGAGACCTGTATTGCCTTCCTGGAACATTCTGGTGCTTAGTGAAGATTTACAATATGTTGTCAGATGAAATTTGAGTTTATAAAACATATCATTTAATATGCATTGCTACTATCTGTAGACTCTCAATACATACAGTAAAGAAATATTTGTGCCTTTGAGAGCATTTGATTCTCTACATTCATTCACACTTGAGGCCAGTTTTTTAAAAGCCTGTGTGCTCTTTTGGTGTAATCCAAGTCCTTGTATGCATATAAAACCTGCTGTGAACAGATGCTTGTATATATGCATGCTTCTTATGCTTTCACATGCACCATGCAGAAGCAGTGAATCTGATAAAACTCCCATTAAGATGGGAAAATCTAGTCTAGGTAAAAGTAATTTAAGGTGAGCTGAAAGCCATACTGAAAGACAGGGTGTGAGTAGTTCACTGCTGACTTGGAGAGCCTTTCATTTGAGAGTCTGCAAGGATGAGTCCCAAGCCCAGTACTGATCAACACAGTCATTAATACACTAGCAGTAGCATGCCAGAACTACAGTAGATGCGGCCAGATTATACACTCAAAGACATGAAGATAGATGTTTGTGGAATGGTGTCTGAAGATTTTTAAGGAGTAGAGAAATATTCTAGGTAAATGAGCCTGCTTCTCTCTAGAAGATGTCTGGTAGGGTTTCAGATCCTATTTGTTCTGTGACTGCATACGTACTTTCTTATATTTGGGAAAAATATGCCCCTTAGTGAATGTGTCATTTTGTAGTACTTAAAGTAGTAACAGATTCCCAGACTAGCCAGAAACAAATCAGTTGTTTCATGGCAACATAAGAGTTTCTCATGAGCTGGTGGCAGAGGAGTTGGAAGGGAATGGAGAATCTGAGTTCATTCATCTTCTAGTAAATCCCATATGAAATAATGTGATAAAATGGACAAAGGAAATGAGAAGTTGTTCTAAACTAAAAGTAATTTGACAACTGCCCACAGCAAGAGAATTGGATCTAGATGATCTTTAAGGTCCCTTCCAACCTATGACAGTTGTGTTCCAAAAGAAACGCCGACAGTCCTGTGGTCTAAGACAAAGTCACAGGGGAAATCTGATTACTCAGTAATGCCCAGGAATGATTCTCTTTGTTGAATGATGGATTTGGAGACTTTGCTTCCTGTCCACAAAGATTTGCAGGCAGTACTCAAAAGTCAATTCTGAGAAGCAAGAAAATAGTCCACTTAATTGTCATAGATAGAAGTAGCTTCCTAACTGTTTAACTCCTAAATGTGAAAGTTTTCACAAAATTTTCTTGCTGTCAAAATGATCTTAAAAAATGTTCCATCAATTTGCTATAGGTAATGGGTAAGACAAACAGAAGTGTTTTCTAACTACTTCACATTTTCCAAAGTTTTATTTAATACCTGAACACCTTTCATATGGACATAGAAAAAGTGAATTAATTTGTTTTCATCTAGAATTCAAATGCATTTCTGATAAATAAACTTCTCAACTTGTTTGCCTATTTTTTCTATTGTCAATTCTTACAAACCATTCTAAATCTTGAAGGACATTTTGTTCTTGAGTTGTTTGCCCTGGCTCATCTACATTGTCCCACTGAAACCATTCATGTCTATGAGGACTGCAGTACTAGTTCCTTCAAGATTTATGTTGACTTGGATAGAATCTCTTAATTCATATAGTTTATCCCCACCCCTTTGCAAGGCTTCCTTCTGCATTAAATACATATGGTTTTCATCTTTTCTACTCCTGAACACATATAGTGATGCTGTCTCAGTCACATCTCTTGGCAAATATTTTACCTTAGGAATAGAAATGATTTCCAAATGTCTAACCTAAGTACTTCCCTCCAAATTTAGATAATTAATCTTTTACATGTCCAGTATAATTTCTTTCCTTGCTTCATTTCAGACATTGCTCTTCATATATTTACTGCCAGTTTTCTTGGCATTAGTAAGTTGTATGTATATATATGTTTACATAATTCCATGTGCATGTCTTACAGTACTTCTGCATATTGACACAAATTATTGTTGCACTGCAATTACAGCCCTCCTGTTATATCAATGTCAAAGCAGGTTAGACATGTATTTAAGTATGTATGTTTGAAGACTCAAATGACATAATACAATGAAGAATTAATCCTCCAAGTAATTGCTCCCTTAGTCCTATGTATGCAGTGAAGGTTGAAACAATGAGTCAAGGTACAAAGATATTAATTTGCCATCATCGTGCACAAAGTAAATCAAAGTAGAGTCTACTTCAATTCTTTGGGGGGAGAAACACCTAGGAGCTTGGAGCTTCCCTGGTGTAATTCTCCTATCCCAGTTTTCCATAGCTTTTATCTTGCTCTATGCTAGGGATTCACTAGTGAGATGAATATGGTTGGGATGCAATAGGGGAATACACTCATTGGCTCCAGTTTCTCCCTCCTACCCCTTGTGTTTATGTTTAAACAGCTGAGTGTGTTCTTTCTGTTTGGAACCATAACTAACAAACTGGAGTGTCTGAAGATCATGAATGCCATGAATATGATCCTTTCCAGAAAATTAAAAGAAAGCAGAAAGCATTGAGGTGATCCACATGATTACAGTAGTGAGTTTCTGTCCACGTGACAACTTTGAAAGGACACAATCATTTTACACCATTCTCTGATTTTTCCCACAGCAGTTAAGCATGGCAACTGAAAATAAGCTGAAAGAATGCAAGAGTAGCTAGAGTTTGATTTCCATTAATTTTGATAAAATAGAGTTACCTAGCTTATTTTTGTTTGTCATGTGAGTTTCTCCGCTTACCTGTTTCTTACAGCAATGCTGTCAACAATGCAACACTGTTCTACTCAGTACCTATCAGTGAGACACAGGATGCTCATTTTTCTAGCAGACTTCCAACCATAGAAGTCTAGGAGCCACAGTTTAGTCTCAGTAACTAAACTAGCGTTCCTCCAGGGTAAGTAAAACCAAAACTGATGCTAGCTGTACAACTTGCAAAAGCCGTAAGTTGTATTTGGTGTGAATAACAGAAGCTTTAAGAGATGAACAGAATGGATTTTTTCCTGGAAAGCAATTCTTGAAATATCTGAAGAACTTCCCCAAAAATGATACTGTTGATAAATACTGTAATAAGGAATGGCTGTGTTAAATTTGTCTTGCTATGAAAGATCCTTTCCAAAGTTTCATGTGTATTTTAAAACACCAATCTCCTGATGGTACTTTAAAACAGAGTATTTACATTATTTAAATTTAGTATTAGCAGAAAGCCTTCTAGGAGTTTAAGCAAACAAAAAAACAACCTAGTAATGACAGAAAAGCAGCCTGTCCAGTGCCCTCAGAATTAGACATTCCTTTATTATTAAATGTAGCACCTCTTGAACTTTTTGGCTAAAAAGAGAGACAGGGCATTTTTCACAAAAATCTTGATCCAAAAAACACAGTGCTTTGTTTCATACATGAATGGAGAAGATAGTAGCCTTAAACCTCTCAACATTTTAATGCTCCTTCTGTATCTGAAAAGAAGATCTGAAGAAGAGTCTATGCTATCCAGGCCTATGGAAATGTGTATCATAAAGTCAGCAAAAGATGGAAACTCTGGGGTAACCACTTGTGTTTGGACAGAGAGAATGGTCTTTGCCACAGGTATCTGCATCTGCAAACGCATTTACAGGTGTCCTGAGATCTGTCTTCTCTCAAGTGAGAGAGAACTGTTCTTCCATTTCTGTCTGTGCGGTGTAATCTATCAGTCTGTTTGAATAAAGATTCTTAAATTGAGTATTCTTATTAGAATAAATAACTATCATTCTTTTTCTTTATCCTGAAGAAAGAAGAAGCTATCTATTTTCCTTTGTGTCACTGCCACATCTTTCAGTTACAGCTACTTAGAAAATCAGTATTAACTTTAAAAACTTTTAAAGAAATTAAGAAACATTTTTGTTTTAATGAAAAAATCTATTGCTTGCTAATACATTTGTAACAAAAAGTAGAAAATGTAGATATGTTTCATAGAGATGAGAAAAAATGCGCTATATAACACATTTTGTATTTACATTTTGTGGTTTTGAGAAAAGGCGATCTACACTGATCATAAAAGTCAGACACCTTCCTCTTTAGACTTATGAAAAATTGTCAGGGTGACATGGAACTGGACACAGTTTGGCCCTTTTTGTTACCAATTCTGAGATAAGCACTTGCCAACTAAAATGAGCCTTGCAGTAGGTTAGGAAAGCACTAAATATTTTAAGATACGTAGTTATGATATTTAACTTTTCCAAAAGCTAAACAAATAATAGCATATCAAGGAAGCTTAATGTTATTAAATTTGACAACCTACCAATTTTCTTTGTTTCTTATTGTTTAAAGGCCTTGTGCCAAACATGAAAAGAAATGTAGGCAACATTTAGGAGAAACAAATTGGCTATTAGAAATGGTTGAGCCTCAAATAATAAGAGTTTGAATTTAGACCAAAGAGACACCTAGAAATACAAACTTCCATGTAAAATAAAGACTTGGATTTTCATATGAAAAGAATTTCTGGCAGTGATGTTTTCTTGGACCTCTGTCTCGTGATGCCCTCAGCACTGTAAGTCAGACTTTCTAATACTGATACTTCAGAAGTGTGAATCAGATGTTTGGGGGTTTGTTTATATGAGAGCAAATTGACTGTGAAACATTGAATAATTTTACTTTGAGATGCAGTGGAGTATTGAGCAAGCAGCTTAATGTATTAGCCTTGTGTGTATTTGCAAAAGAAGAAAGTACAGAACTGCACTTTCCATTGAGACTTTTTTCCTTTAGAGAATAGACTTCGGGAATTTTCTCTGTAAACTTTCTAATTAGTATCTAATCCATTTGGGAAAAGATTTGCACATGTAGTAGGCACCAATTACAGTATGTACAGTAAAATACGTAACAGGTGGCAGCTGACAGCAAAAAGTATTCATATTCTTAGAGAGAGTGCCTAGAGTCCAAATGATCTCAGAGCCCGAATAAATACATAAAGTTTGCCAAATCTGTCTATAAATTCCAATGAGCTCATGTTTTCATCACACAGTATGTATTGAAAAAAGGAAAGGCAAAAAGACAAGGCTTTTTCAGCCACTTTGCTGAAAACACAAGCAGGCAGAGGGGCTGGTGGTTTTCTTACTAAGCTTTATGCCAGATTAAGGGTAGTGAATGTGGTAGGAGGTCCTACAGAAAGTTTCTGGACCTTAAAAAGCAGTGGGTTCAGCTGTACAACAGAGAAGGGAAGAAGCTGTGCTAGGGAATCCTGCATGCTGTGTACACCGTTGTGGGATTTCTGAGAAATGGGTACCGCATGTGTGAGCAGTACAGTCAGTGCAAGGCTGTACGGCTGAATGACCCATGAGGACAAGATCTGTGTATCTTGAGAGGTAGCAGCCTACATCTGCTAATCCTCTCTGGGATTTGCACTAGCAGCTGTGAAGTGCAGCTGCACAGATGGACTGGATATGTCAGATTTCATCCTTCAATTTCCCAACTTTTTTTTTTTTTTTTTTTTTTTTTTTTCATAGGAAGAAATCATTTTAATTGAGGTTTTCTTCTTTCCTACTTTTTCCCCTTCTGGAAGTAAATGCTGCTTATCTTCAACTGGAAAAAACAACAAAAGACATAGGGATAGTGAAGAATAAAATCAGAGCTCAGATCTAGAAAGGTTATTTTTTTCACTGATTGCTTCTAGAAGAAGGTCCTACTGGCCACCTTTCCAAGGTGCATGGGAACTGCTGTGGATTTATTTCTGCTATTGGTACCAAATAGTAATCTGAAGAGCTAATATGAGTCTGCAGTAAGCACATAATAGTGACAAATAAGATGACAGAACTGACAAAAAAAATTATCCCACTTTCTATTATTGTTATTATTGCTAAATATAAATTACTATTGCCGTGCAGCTATATTGAGATTGCATATCCCAACTTTTCATCTGCAATCTTATCATGCAACTGCTGTCAAGTACAAAATCTTTTGAATAGGAGAGTGTTTAAAAAATTTGACCTGTTCAGTCTGGATTTGCACTAGATCTTGAATCTGGAGCTTGTTACTCTAACTGGGCAGCTGGTGGCAGCAGGCTGGACACATCACAGTTGACTTGTCAGTAGGACTAGCTGCCCTTGCCTGATGGGTGCCCTGGAGGATTCTTAGGACTGTGAGTTCCTGGGGTATGTATGCTTTGCATAAAGAACTTTTTTTGCCACTGAGAAATATGTAGACTGTTGTCCTAGTTGGTATGTTACATGAAAAAAAGCCAACACAAAATACCAACACAACTAAGTCAACACTAAAGTACTGAGGGCTGCTGCTGGTATTTAATATTTAGAACAAGTGAGAGGAGCTTCTTTGCTATCAGCAGTAAATTTAAGTCAGGGATTTTAAGGATTATAATGACAGCAAAGGAATGGAAACACAGTTCTGTTCTGCTTGAATGCATTAAAATGATCATGAACAGAACCCCTAGGCTCCCAGGTTAAAAACTTGATGATTTCCTCAGCTAACCCATCCCTTCTAGTTGTGCAATATCTCTGCTAGAAAACCATAATGTTCCTACTAGTCTTGTTTTTTCCATGTTTTGTTTGTGACAATGAAGGCTGTAAACTAGAGTTCTTCAAAAATAAAATAATAAATACAGTTTAGACACAGATATTCAAAATGAGGAAAATAGTACAGTGTATCAGTAAATATTCTTCTCAGTTTCTTTCTAGATCACAAATTCTTGTGACCCATTGCTGTAAGTAACAATTTCAAAATATTCACACAGAAAAGGAGATTTTATTAACGTTTATTTTAGTAATGGTGTCTTACATACAACAAGACATGTAAAAGTATTACCATAGTAAGATATTTCTCAGGATGTCAGTGGAAATCTGCACTGGAAACTACAGAGGATGTATCCTTTTGCCTTGGAAAGAAAGCATTAACGCTTAGCTCTGGAATTTTAGAAATCAGAAAAAGTTAAATTAAAACTGTTTCAGCTTTCTCATGTAAGTCATCTTTTGCTAACTGGTCATCCACATCCCAATAACACTTGCATAATGAATAACCAGATTACCAAAGGATAAGTTGATTTTTTTCTCACTCTATGTATTCACTAGGAATAGTGAATTCTAAATCTCTCTACTTCCTAATTTTTAACTTCAAGAAATTATAAATGGATACGATATGACTATATCAGTCATATTTTCTCAGGTGTGGCGTCTCCAGTGGGGGAACTAGAAATTTAGTTTTAAATTTACCTTTACAGCTGTAAAGGTATTATCAGCATAATTATCTATTTTACTTGGGAAATATCACTGCTTGAATCAGATCTTTTTTTGTCTACTTGTAAGAACACTGAAATAAACTTTTTACCTGCATGTACTGTATTTTTACTTTTGAAGTAAGGAGGTATTACGAAATGTAACATCATTCGTTGGGCAAGTATCTGGAGTAAAGGGCTGACAGATCTTGGTTGGTGGCTTGGAAGAAGCCACTAGCTGCTTTCTGAGAAAAAAGAAAATCAGAGCATGTTTTGCTCTGATAGGTACATGGAAACTGAAAATCATGATTCTTCCGTTTTATTTTTGACAATGTTGAAGACTTATAATAGATAGATAGACTAGCAATGTTTTGCTTTCTTTTTCTATTGCAAAGCTATGAAATGTAGAAATTCTTACTTTTTAAATGGCGAGATTTTATCCTCTCACAGAAATAGTAAACGAGTCATTAACACTCTTCTATATATAAGAACAATTTAAGAATATATGATTTTTAACTTTGCAAGGATAGGGTTTTATTTATTTTATCAAAAGCATCCATCAGGAGTCAATGAGATATTCAATACATTTATCATTTCCTTTCTCGACTTAGCTAATTATAGTGTGGGTGACTTAGAACATCCTAGAACTCATGAGCATCATTCAAAATACAAGAGAAAGCCCTGGCAGAATGAGGAAACCATCATTCTCTTTCAAACAAAATGTTTAAAAAATTCTCTCTAATGCAATGTGAAACCTGGAGGCATGTGATCAAAAAACTAAAGTAACAGTCACACATGGGCACTTGTTTGATTGAGCTGTTCAACATATTCAGAAAAGTATGATCTTTCATTAAATACACTTACATATTGTATTATGTTTCTGACTTTTCCAGCTATGGGAAAATCTCTTAGGATATCACCTGACAAACTTTTTTCCAAGTACTGGCAATCCTGTGGATGGCCAAACTCAGTTTTGAGACACTCAAACTGTGTCCTGGAGCCCTGTGATCTGCAAGCTGACATCTCACAAAGGATACTTGGAGCCTAATGTTTTAATATCATTTTCTGTCAGAAATGTTGCATAGCTTGTGTTTGGACCATCATATTAAGGTTACTTAAAGAAAATATGCAACCCAGTCATGAGCTCTACAGACATGTAGAAGTCCTGAATCAGATTTTATACAAGATATTTTTTAATTTGCTAACCTGCATGGAATTGCACAGTACAAATATGTGAAGCCACACTAGAAAGACTTAAACCTTCCATACAGCAGAACTAAGTGGTGATTCAGAAAAAAAAAAAAGTCCTTAGGATGGTCTGACATTAATCTTTTTGCCCATAGGTAGTCATATCTACAGTAGAGGTAACACTGCCATCCCACCTTCCCTCATTTAAATAAATGTACAGATCTAAAATTCCATACTCCCTTAATACCATAAAAATTCTGAGACTTCATTTTGCTGTCACTGAAAGTGATCTCTAGACAATGATAATGGTGCTTTGAGTCCCTACTCTCTTTTAGTTAGTATAATTTAACTGTGACTTCATATATCCATCCTTCACAAATGTTCTTAGTTTTGCTAATAAAAGTTGCTATACTGTGCTTACAACTATGAATCTTTTTACTTTTCAAGTAAAACTATAATAATAATCAAGGAGATTGATGTTTATTCTTGAAAAATTACTGCAGCATGAAAGTTTCCAGAGCAGCAATATATTTACAGTAATTCAACAGTCTGTCAGAAAGTTTGCAATGAAAAAAATTGATACTTATTAATAGAGCTCCATTTAACTTGTTTTACACATACATATTCATTGTGTTCTATTTACAAATAACATAGTGAAGTTGCTGCCTGAAGTACCCTGCTGCTCTCCATTTTAGTTCCCATTCTGCTGCAAAAATTGCTCCCCTAACACGTGTGTCAAGCAGGGTCAAAAGAGAAAGCTTCTTCATTTGAATTGTAGACATTGTTTTAAAGTTCAGTTCTGTTAGGTAATGGTTATGTACACCTCAAAAAAAGCATAGCAAGGTATTCTTCTACAAACGTCATGGAAAGATCTTTGTAATACTGTATTTTCTTTTCTTTTTTCTTCAACATAATGCTTCTTCAGCTTCATCATAATTTTATTACCTAAGAGGACAGTGGTGATTGGAACCTTATGGTATTAAAAATATTCCAACAAAGAACAACAGAGCATATATATACTAAGTATATACTATGTAAGAATGACAAAAAAAGCAGACAGCTACAGAAAGGCAGGAAGGTATGAGCCATGACATTACAAGGTTTTGTCTAAGGAAAGAAGCTCCCTTGTGGTCTTATGAGAATTTCTACAAGAACTTATTTTACAATTTGTTTATAGAGTGGGCAGAAATCAACAATCTCGGATGAAATTCTGGCCTCACTGGCAAAATTCTCACTAAAGCTTAGATTTTATTCCCGACGTTCAACCAGCATGTGCTGTTTGAGTGCACAGAAACCACACAACACCTTCACAGGGTCTTGGAAAGTGCTCTTGGGTATTGAAGGGCCCCATATCCTATCACTGGCCTCTCATCTATATTCAGTCTGCTTGAAAAATTTCAAGTGAAGAGTTTTAAGAGTTGTTTAGCAGGGAGTTGTGTAAAGAACACAGTCGGACAGCTTTCTAGGAAAATAATCTTTGGCTGAGGAAAGAAAAATAATTTGGTCAAAGGATGTTGACTTCAAGTTGCCAGTGGAAGTGTGGTGAGATGCTTTTAACTCTTCACAGCTCAGTTGAACTCAGTTGAAGGTGGAGAGGATTTTCATAATTTCATGATGAATTAGTGGTCTGGATCGTTTGGGAGGGGTCTGTATGTTGGGTCACAGGAAGAACCTAATGACCACTAAGGACCTGGCATACAAAAGTTTGCTATCCCCAGGGGAGCGAATGAGCAAAGTCTGGCCCAGTGTATTTGCATGATTAGTTTATGAGGATGAGTCACCTCCTCAGATCTCAACTCGCTGTGTATGCAAATCTTTTTTTCTTTTGCAATTTTCCTTTCATGTTAGGCAAGTTTCTCTGTCATGTTTTATAAAAAGACTGGATTGACCATCACTACACAGTTCACAGTTTTGTTTATCACAGTTTTAAACTTCTTTGTTAATGTCTTTGAACTTTTCAATTTATCTTCATATGGCAACTACTCCTCACGTTACTTCATTTTCTACTTTCATGATATTTTTTCTAGTTCTGTGCATCTTTTTTTTTCTTTTTCTTTTTTTTCTCTGTGAGTTTGTACAGCACTGAAGCCTCATGGGTTCATAAAGCCTTAAATCAGTTTGCCATGATCTCCTATACAGCCAAAACAGGGAACTGATCTGAGATAACAATTAAAACAAGTTTTGACTCAGAATCAAACTTCTTTGGAAAGACTGCAGTAACAGTACAGCCTCTTGCAGTTTAGAACATTTAAGGTCATTCTGAGATAGTCATTTTTTCTGCTTCAGCCTAAAATTAATTATTTTCCTTCTCTTGTGAAGAGGAACTAGAGCTAATCCTAGATGGACTGAGACCATCACTT
>PPHD01011159.1:0-19036 GCA_002909625.1 Bambusicola thoracicus | reverse complement strand
TTTTTTTTTTGTAATGACTTGTACCCTACCTACATTCCAAACATTTTTTTTCTGCAGTCATTACAAGCACATAAATAGAACATGGGTGTGTGACACACTGGCATAGGAAGCTCAGAGAAGTTGTGGAAGAACTATTCCTGGAGGCGTTCAAGGCCAGGTTCGTTGGGGTCCTGGGCAGTCTGATCTGATGGTTAGCAACACTGCCCATAGCAGGGGATTTGAAGTGGGTAAGCTGTAAGGTCCCTTGGCTACCCAAGCCATTCTGTGATTCTACGACTAACCTGTGTTCACCATTTTCAGATATTCTTCCATTCTGTTTGCCACTAAAAGTCATTTTTCTTTTCTCTGTTTGTATAAAATAATCAAAGAGTAACTGCTCTGTTGTTTTCTTCTGTTTCATCATGAACCTGGAGCTTTGACAGCTATTTCAATTGTATATAAAAACAATGAAATGGTATTTACTGTGCAAAGGATTTTCTTCTATATGGGACAGAAAATTTACAGAAGAGAGGCACACACTTCTTTCATAGCAGTGGCAAATATAGTACATTACATTTCACAGTCAGAATAAATTCACAGTACCAAGTCAGTGCATTCTTCCATTTTACACTTTGGTCTCATTCTACAGTATTAATGTTGTATAAGTAAGTGATTAAAAGGGTGATATTGTTTGAAAGATGTTTACCTTACTGGTGAGGGTGTTGGTGCTCTGACATGTCTTACAGGTGATGGTGATTGTCTAACAGGTGATGGTGACTGCTGTCGTGCCATTTGAGCTTTTGCAGTAATTACTGGTGGAGTTGGTGATTTTGATGTAGGTCTAGGAGGCATTCGTGGAGGTGCTTTGTGTGGGAGCTGTTGGGCTGCTGCACCTTCTATGACCATTTCAACACTTGTAAGTGATCTGGCATCAAAGTGGGTTTCAATCTTCTGCAATGAAACCAAGAAAACAAGTCAGATACTGTACACTCAATCATCCACACTGAAGTCTTACATTCCTTGTTTTTGAAAAATATACCTTTTCAATTCTGGCTTGTCTTGTTTGTGAAATCTGAGCAGTCGAAACAATTGTTTTTGTCTTTTTAGCAGGAACGGCTTCTTCTTCACCTTTTGAAAGAGAAAATATAGTCAGGAGAATATGCCAATAAACATACAGTTGCAGAAATAAATGAGTACTCAATCTATATGCAGATGTATATAAACAATAAGGAGTGAAGCAGCCAAATGTTTTTCCTGCAACATCTGTAGACAAATAATTGTGAAGAATGTTGAAATAAGGTTTATCTTTCTGCATTATTATGTCATTAGAAATAAATAAATTGATTAATATAAGCACATTTATTTTTGATTGGAGAATCAGTCTGGGATCTTCAATGACTACACATACAATCAGGAAGTCTGACTGAGGTGAAATCCGTGAGAAAATTCTTTGGGTAGAATGATTCACTGCTACACTTCTCTGCTAAGTACAGTCTTCATTCTTATGAAGTTAACTTACAAGACCACATAGAGTTACATAGTCCAATATATATATTTTATCAAAGTCATCTTACAAATGTAACCTTAAGAAGTACACTGAACAAAATAAGAATAACAGAAACTATTCCACACTTGTTTCTGTCTACTGTATTCTCAGACTAAGACTGACCCATGGTGAATTTCATTTAAAAATGTTTAATTTTTTTAAAAATTTCAGACAAAAACCTTTGGCAAACTTCACTGGAGAAAATGCTTTTTCACAAGAAGCTAATAACTTCTAAGAGTTAAAATACCATTGATATAACTTTGATATAGTGGTATATATTGTATCATTACAACAGTGTATACTCTTATTTTCATGGCTTGTAAATCTAGCTCCATTACCTTGAATCAGCAGTTCGGCTGTTGAAGTAGCACGTCCCACGTTATTTGTAGCATTTACTGAATAAGTACCGGAGTCTTCAGGATATGCTTCTGCAATTATTAGGCTGTAAAGGTCTCCTTCTTGTAAAATTTGAAAATCGGGGGAGCTTTGGATTTCTACTCCATCCCGATAAAACTTCACCACAGGTGTAGGGATTCCAGTCACTCTCACGTCAAGTCGAACTTGACTTCCCTGCCTTGCTGTCATGCTCTGTAGTCGTTGTGAAAAGTTTGGTGGTGCGGTTCCAGCTGCGATTTTATTGAAGAAAAAAGTAGAAAAGTAATAAGAAGAATTGTTAAGAAGAATTGTTAGGTATTTTCTTTACTACTAACTCTAAGTGAGTTATCGAGCTAAATATCACTGAAATCGCCATTCTGCAGAACTCTATCCTTCTTTAATGATTGGTTTGACTGTAGCTAGTGTGACAGATCATCAGATGAGTAGCAGTATGTATGTGGGTAGGCCAGAAATTTGTAACTGTGAATAAAAGTTTACAAAATGAAGATTATGCAGTTAAAGTGTGAAGGATGTTACTAGTAATTATTCATGAGTATAAAGCAGCCTAGACTTCAGCTTTTATGAGAACATTTATTATCATTATTCATTTCTTTGCTAATCACGTACTCCAAACCTTTTCATCACCTGTGACAGTTCTGCTATTGCTCCCTTTCTCCCATTACTACTAGAGAGAAACACTTTTATTTAGTCGCCAGGTACCTGTAACAAGTAGCTCAGCAGTACTAGTTGCTTGCCCAGATCCATTGGTGGCTTGTATAGTATATCTTCCACTGTTTGCTTCTGTCACGGAGGGGATCACCAGTTTAGCGCGGCCATCACTAAACGAGATCTGCACTCCGGGCAGAGTTGCAGCAGAGAGAACCTGGCCATCCCGATACCAGCTCACCTCAGGAACTGGGAAACCTAGAGAAAATAATTAGAAGACAAAATGATTTTTGCTTGATATGCACTTCCATGTCAGACTATGTACATATGTAGAATAAAAACACACGTACTGAGAGCATAAGGTTAGTAAGAGAAGAGTTTAGAAGTCTAAAAGCTAGAAGTAGACTTAAGCGTTGTTAATTTCACAGATGGAAGTTATTAAATAGCCCTGATGGGGATAGTATAATTCAATTTTGAACTACAAGTACAGGACACTTCGGCATTATCACTGTAAACATAGCCTATCCAGCAGATCTCACTGATTCAATTCATAGCTGTGCATCCTAAACTTCTGCACATCACCTTCAATGCATCCTAAGCTAGGCCACTGAGAATCACATAGTTGATAGTGAATTGCTTGAAATGTTGCCAGCATCTTTTATTTTCTTTGTGCAGCATTATACGACAATTAGTGAACACAGATTTGTGCATTAGGTTGAACAAGGGATACATTTAAAGAAAAAATGGGTCTATTTTGACGTCTCAAACTGCCATGTTAAAGAGATTTAAAATTAGAAGTCATTTGAATAATCTGAACACGAGTACCGTGCTATAAAGATAGGGACTAAACTATACAATCTTCTTCAGATTATCACTATTAAAGAGGGATTTACTTTTATACATGACTTAAAGTTTAACTACTGAAAAATTCTTTTTCATTTGAAAATTACTCGTTTTTTGAACTTTATTGCAAAAAAAAAAAAAAAAAAAAAAAAAAACCTGAAGTTTTCGCAATTTACTGTTTAAGTAATTGAATTCTATTAAATTGTCCTGGCAATGACGTAAATGTTGGGACCTGCCAATCTATGAAAAATCTACGTGTTTCTTTCAATATGTAAAGTGTAAAGTCTGGCTTGCATTGGGTAATACATCAAAAATTCACTAATGTGGAGACATAAAGATGGGCACAGTTCTAACACCAGCAGTGCCGCAAACCTTCTAGACAGTGATGTGCTATCTTACATCTTCTCAGTCACTATTCACCCACTAGGGCTACCACATGATTATTTACCACCTGCTCTAGAATTTACAGCTTTTGAATCATGGTTTTTAAGAGATCTGAGTTTTCTGAGCACAAAGGGAGATAGAGGGTATTTTTTAATCAACTATCAGACCTTTGTAGCGTGTCACTTAATACACAATCTGACACAATATAGTTCATTTTTTTTTCCAGTTACAGACTGCAAAATTGCATCACACATGGTTGCTGAGCTCATGTTTGTACCCCTAGATATAGTGAGCTTGTCACATTCAAATGGCATCTCTGCATTAATACTTGACTTGTATATAAAGGGCAATGTCAGAGAAAAAACAAAGTTTGAGTTTCAATTTCATAACCATTAATGACATACGGGAAAAAAAAAAAACTATATAGCAGAAATAAAGCTTCGTAGTCCATTATTTATACAATTAGATCAAAAAATAAAGCATTCACTTTTTTATCTATCAGAAAAACTGAAACATTGTCAAATCTGTCAGCCTTGGTGAATTTTTGGGGGGCAGGATTGATATTTCAGAGTCTTACAATGTGAGGTGAATAAAAGCTGACAGGATATATTCTCACTTCAGATTTGGTACTAAACTAAAATTACAGTAAGTACAGTGTAAACAGTTAGAAATACTGCTACACCTCCTAAAGTAGGAAATCAAGATCCCTTCCTAAGTACTTACTGGTATTCACATAAATGAAATGGTCTGAAATCACACATTGAGAAGTAGCACTAGCAATCTTACTGAGTCTGGTGGAAAATATCTATCTGTAAGGGTCAGTGAATTTGTTTGCAATTAATTTTTCCACTGAAAATTAAAATGCATAGACAACCAGGCAATTAGCTGAAGAACAGGAAGCCAAATAGAAGAATATGGCAAGAAACATCATCACGGATGTAGTCTAAAGAAATAGAGATGTTTCAAATGTCTTCTGTGAACCAGAGCTCACCAAAATGTCCAAGTGATGAACCACAGTGGACTGTAGATGTCAGCGCTTTATAAATGGACAGATCATGTGTTTGCACCTGTCACAGAGCATCTGGGTAGCTCTAGACTCAGAAGAATTTTTTATGGTATGTGGGTTATCATATTGTTAATACCTCTAAGACAGTATAATTCCCTCAGCAAGAACATGTGCTGTTTCTCCTTAGTCACTGCTGAGGTCAGAGACACGCTTAGAACAGGGTGTTGGATCTATGAAATGTCTCAGGGTTTGGCATGTTGAGGGGTTTCTTGTTTCTTTTTCTGCATTTTAGGGTGTTTTGTGAGTAGAATGGTAAAATGAAATATCCTTTAAAATGAGGTGGAATCTTTATATTTCAGCAACAACTAGGAAGTTCCATTCATGCAGCCTTGTATTACCATCATGATTACCATATGCTTCTACTATCTGGCTAATCAGATAGACAACATACACCTAGACGTCATAATTTTAATTTTGGAGTTCTGGCAGGGGTTGAGTAAACTCAAGGACACACAAAGAGAAATGCAGGAAAAAAAAAAAAAAAAAGGCTTAGCATCATGTCAATAAAAAGCTCGCTTTCGTTTTGTACCTGGGGTCCTCATTCCATCTCATTGTCATCCAAACAAGATTACCCTTTCTGCACTGATTTGAGGGTCTGTAATTAGCACAGTATGCATTTTCACCTACATACAGTTTTTTTATGCTCTTTTCCCTATTTTTGATTATTGTAGCTTATGTGAGAACGTAACGCCAGTCTCATTGGCAGGATGATTGGTTAGTCCCTGGGAGCCATCTTAACTTTATGCAGAATGTTTGTGGAAACCTGACAGCACCTCACAGAGCTGACCACCACTGCTTGAATTCTGGTCATTCTGTATATTTAGCTTTCAACATTATCCATTCAGATTGTGAGCTGTGCAAAGCGTTTTCATTTATTTTCCACAGGATAAACGTTACCAATAACAACAAAAGTTAATCTTGCAAGAATAAATCAAAACCTTACCACTAATATGAGCCTCAAAGGTTGCGGCACTACCCTCCAGTGCCACAACACTTTGTAACGGCTGCGTAAATGTTGGTGCTTTCGTTGTCATCTTTACAGGCACTCTGAAAAGAACAATAACATAGTTAGATATCACTGGTAATGTTGTTACTATACAAACATCCTTCTTGTTAGATTTTAGGAATATCTGTAATTACTCATAATAATTCATTCCTAATTTTAAATCACGTTGACCCAGTAAAATGAGAAGAATGTAGGTTTTGGAAAGGTTGCGTAGTGAGTTAATCTTAGGGTGCACTTAACTGAGTTGGATGTGAAACATATTTAGTACAGCTATGAACTGGCATTACAACTATGCAGCAGGAGAAAAAGTTCCACTTGACTCACTGCATGACCTTGAACAGATCACTTAGCCTCTATTTTTCCATCAATCTCCTCTACCTAAAGAGAAAACAATCTCCACGTAAAAGTTCTTTGGAAGGATCTGAAAATATTTTGCTATTGCAAATCATTTGCGTTCTCCATTGGGAAGATAGCTAGGTCAGTTAGCAGCAATTTAAAATGCGAGGTCTACTATCTATTTTACTTTTAATAATCAAAAGTTGCCAGAAGGCTCTCTTTTAAAGGCAATCTGCAAGTAAAGAATAATTTCATTTTACACAGAACCATAAAGGCACTATAGATGCAGATAAAATTCTATTCTTTCTTTGAGAGTATCTCAGTGGAATTTTGAATATGGGTAGACAAACACCTTCGAAATGTGAGCTAGGGTATAAGGTAGCCAACTGACGCTGATGGTTTGAACAACTGCAGACCCATGTGAAATCTGAAAGAAAAAAGTTTGCCTTCTCTTATGCCACAAGATCCTACTTGGAAATAGCACACTGCCACTAAAAAGGCTTCTGTACTGGAAGTATTTTACATTTGCTTGAAACTATTTAGGTAGTGATGTTGAATTTAAACTCAAGGTTTTAGATATACAGCTTTTAAAAACTTAGCTAGTATCTTCTCAATAGCGTCATTCATATAATAAATTAAAGTTACATTTCCTCTCATTGAAAAAAAAAAAACCTTCCCCTGTGAGCATATCATGTCCTACTAACAAAAAGTTAATTTCATAACCCTTTCAAACTCATTTCTCTTACACAAATTTCTGGTGTTCACTTTGGCTTTTTTACTTGTCAGTTCCAGACTTAAAAAACAATGGGAAGGTGAAGTACCTTTTACAATCAGTTAAATATACTCCACCTTTCAAAGGTATGGAAATTCTTCATGAGGACTTCTCTCACTGAAATTCATGATCATAAAAAAAGTGTAGAGGCAGAACCGGATATTGTGCAGAGATTTTGAGGTGTTTTTATTGCCTTTATCTGGATACTTGTTCAAGCTTGGAAGAGGAACAGCCTTTTATCATACTTTACAGTTTCATGGGGGAAAATATGACCAACTTTTCATCCTAAAACAACATCAGTTCTCTGAATGGTATTTGAAGAAAAATACCTCTTACGTGCAACTCACCAAGATCTACTTCAGTTGTAAGTTTTAAAGCTCAGATAATATACATGAAAATAATCTTATAAGTATTTAAACATTGTGAAATATTATACATAATTTTCAGACATCAGAATAGATTTTTAATCTTTCAATTAAGTATAATTTTCATCGAGTTCACATAAAACTCACATGTTTCATTGTCTAGATGAATTTTGGTGTTGAAGATCTGATCTTATAAGGCTTTTTTGTATAATTAGGATTGAAAGAATGCATCTGAAATGTCATGTTCCAGAAATAACTTTCCTGGCTATGAGTGACAACAGACAAGTGTTCCAGAGCTGCCATGTAATTGATACCTTAGCAGTTGATTCCCTTAAAAAGTCATCAGTGCTTAGCTGATACCACATGCATTTTATCAGAGCTATTCTTGGAGCTTCTCGGTTTATCTCTTGGTACCATAACCTTGAACACTCCCAACAGAAAGGAGTTTTTAAGTTAAGCAGATGTTTTCATGCCTTCTTCAAATCTTCACTTATATCAATTTTAACAATAGTTATACTGCAACAACTCTTTATCAAATGTTATCATCACTTACCCCCTGAAATTTAAGACAATCCTGTTAATGTGCTTCACATTCATACTGTGAAGCCTATACCTCATCCAAGTAAACATATATAATAGAGAACACATCAAGCTTACTGACTAATAGAACACCAGTTACACTAGGAGAAACACATTACTAACCTGAGATCTCAAAGTGCCTGTAGGAGTGGGCTAAGCCCAACGAAATCTTCTTGAACGACGTCCTTATCCAGAGTAAGATTTTTTTAGACAATCCCAGCATGAGAATTGATAAGCCTCTAACCATAAAAACAAAACTACACAGTCTTGACAGTGTAGTTTTGTTTTTTGCAATCCCTACACCCGAGGCGAGGCGGGGAATGCACGACTGCTCAGAAGTGCTAACATAGTTGTTTTACTTTATATACCCCAGCTCTGCTGACAGGTCAACATCATCACGCCAGTTCTGATTGGTTTCCCGAAAGAAAGTATCTTGTGAGAGGGGATCCACTCTGTGTAACCATACACCACCTGTTGGTTTGATTGGCAATGCTAATTTTGGAAGCACAAAAGGGATTCACTGAGGAAACAGCATCTGTTCCAAAGATTTGGGTCTATAATTCAGTTTGGTTTGCCGTGCACAGTTTAAAAGCCACTGCAAATTTCTGAAGTCATAAGAACAAGAGGAAATAAGCAATAAATAAGAATTTTGGCAGAGGGCACAGACATACTCATGGAGTAGTCATATCATTAAGATTTAACCTTATTTTCTTTCCCTATAAAATATCCAAGAAGCTACCAAATGCATCTGTCAATCACCAGACTAAATAAGTAAGCTGAGCTCAGACATGTGGCCACATGCTATTAGAATACACTGTTTAAATTATATATTTTTTTTTTCCGTAAGTATGAATTGCAAAATTGTATTTGATAATCTATGGATTTGACTCTGTTTTTAAAAATTTCATTTATGATTTTTCAGTTGGATGTGCCAAGCATTTAAGCTTAAACAATAGTATACAGAGTGCAGAAATATAAAATTTGTGAGCATAAATGAACGAGGACTGACTGCAATTGCTTAATAAGTAAGATTTAAGTCTAGCAGCTTTTTTTCTAGACCTGGGGTGGTTTTATGCGGACTGCAGATTTAATCATCCATAGCATATTAGTTAGAAAACTTCCACTGGCCCATATTTCTCAGTCTGAGCAGCTAATTGCTCTATTAATTGCCTCAGAAACAGTGGTCAGATAGAAAACTGCTCTTGCCTATAGGTAGAATGGGAGCTGTATCACCACAACCTTACATTTGCTTCCCTATGAAAATGAAACACACCTAACTCACATTTAGCAAACTCCTTAAGAACAGAACTGGCTCATAAGACTATTTACGTGCATAAACCAAGCTTGTGCTATACTGGTAAGCAGAGCACTTCAATGTGCTGTCACCAAGATCTGCACTGAAAAACATCCCTCCCACACATAGGAGAGCCATTCTTGTCACAGGTTTGTTGCTGCTAAGGGAGGGAGGAGCCTGGCAGCCTCATAGCTTGCAACTCCTTCCTCAGCTAAAAGGCTTCAGGAGTGCAGAACGCCACATGCAAATAAAAGATCAACTCAGGAAGGCAATATAAGAAGGATATCTAGAAAAGTAAACACAGACTGGACTTTTGTAACATCATCTGAGCTTAGGCTTGAAAACAGCATGAAGAATACTTTCAGCCTGATCTCCAGAAACTGCTAAGAAGAGATACCACTACAATTCCTGCAAGGGGTGTTATACTACAGTTTACAGAACTGAAAGAAACCAGAAAGGACATACCGATGTGGCCTCTCTGCCCTTTAGTTTATCCATCTCATAAAGTGAACTTTACAGCTAATTCTTGGCATGCAGCAGCAGCAACTGCAACAGAAACTGAAACCGCCTTCTATGCTGCTACCATCTAAACCCCCCACAGAGTTTAAAAGTCAGAGCACTATGCCTCATATTTGACTTTCTGGTGCAAATGGATGTCAGATAACCTAATCTCTCTGTGTAAGACTTAGTATGATAACGAGTGCATTCATTAGCAGGGAAGACAAGTTGGCTACAAAATGTCTGAAGACATCTGTGTAAAGGGTATCTCACTTATGATTCTAAACAGAGACTCGCTAAAATAGCAGATAGTAATTTTATCCTGTAGTTGAACACTCAAATATTCAGTGAAAAATCAGCTCCAAGAGAAAACACTGGCTGATAACTACCAGTTTAATAATGAAAAACAGCCTTCTTACTGAAGATAAACAGTGAGAATATTTATGAAATTGTGATAATTTTTAAGTGAAAGAAATATGAAAATCATTAGTTTTGAAGACAAGAAAGCCGGAAGTTTGATTTTCACAATTTCAATCAAGTCAGTAATTGTTAGTAGATATTTAAATTAAAAAAAAACAAAACATCATAATGCATTCAAATATATGAACCGAATATTTTGTATTTTTAAAACAAACCCCTTTCCATTTTTCTCAAAGAAGCTTTATAGTTGTTTTTGATGAATATTAAAGCTACTTGCATCTTAATAAAAATTTGTACTTTCGTGACATTTTTTGTATTAATGGTGGATCCAGAAATGAAGAAAACAATGAAATATTTCTCTCACCCACTTAAGAAAATATGAATAATTTACACTTAAAAAAAACCACTGACTTAAAAAAACCAACTTGGCCCAGCCAAGTGTGATTTCTGTATATTTAATGTCATATCTACAATACATCTACAATACGAAGGGGAAAGATTAATTTAGTCTAAATATTGCACAGCAAAGACATTGATGGCATGAACATAGCATTATTTCTTCACCTCATAGATGAGGCAAAAGCCAGATAGAGACTTTTTTTTCGGGCAGAAAAATGAGGATTATTAATAAATTTCAGCATTTGAGTACACTGACTACTATTTTAAGTATAAACCACATTGCCAATGTTACTGCAGAGTATGCATTACACTATAGGCCAAAAATACATTTGAGGGATAGTAAATAATCTTTAAAAATAATCTCAAAGAATTGAAGATTGTTATAAGTTGAAGTCAATAATGCTATTAACTTGAAGAATGGAACAATTATTTGGGTAGGCCCGCACAAAGATACCTTGAAAGTCATGACTTTAACAGTCAAAGCTAACAAACAGTATCATTCTTTTTAGAATATTGAAAGCTTCCAACTGCTGCTTAGGCAAGTTTTCACTGCACATTTTTTTGCAGTGGAAATTCCTAGTTTTGTCCTTTTTTCCCCTACATAAATAATTTCTATTTTCTTCATTATTTCTTCAACAGCAATGTTAATAGCTGTCACAACCATCGCAACCTTGGAATTATCTAAGGAGAAGATATACAGATGTTGCTTTAGATTTAGTTTTTCCCAAGTTTTCCTTCCATGATATTATATATGCATATTTACATATGCAGAACAAGGAAGGAATATAAAAAAATACTTAACATCTCCCCGTAGAATACAGGGTCTTCTCACCAGGACCTACAAACATGAGTAAAAAATACATATACTAAGTGTTCCATTTCTTTTCACAAAATATTAACTAAAACTATAATACTGGGGACAAATGATAACTAGCATAGACACAGTTCTTAGAATTTGATAGATACATATGCCTTATGAAACTTCTCATAACTTTTAGCAAATTCCTGGGCATCAAGAATTTATAAAAAGAAAGGGAAAAAAAGAAACAACTTACCAAACTTACCAGGCTTTATAACTGATACATTCCTGGGGATCATTTCAGTGATTAACTGTGCTCCTCACTAGCAAAATAAAGTTGTCAGGCTTTTTGTTTAGAATCAAAACCTTTAGCATGTATTCTAGGGTGATTGTTTTCTTTTTTTCCAAAACATCTGATACTTGCTCTGTCACTCCTCTGACTGTGACTACAGTAACAAACAATGTTTTATATGAAATCTCTGAATAAGAGTGTGTGTAATGGTGTAATACCATAAAAATGTAACTGTATGAAATTCACTCGATGTTTGATATTTGTTTCATTAAAAAAAAAACCACGAGAGAGACAGTGTAAAGGAAAAGAGCGCAAACTTCAGTCCCTAGGTGCTATATTTGTGTGCACATGTACACGGCCTTGTGACTCTTTCATGGGCAGGATGCCACTGACTTTTCTGTAAAGCCAAGCAAGTGATTTATGTGATCAGGTGAAGACACATATGTGATACATTTTTCCATCTTGTTTCCTCTCTAGGCTTGTGCATTAATTTGGAGATAAATCTAAGTTTCTATCAGCCAAATTGCATTTTGTCGGAAACTTGTTTAATGCTTTGGTGTTACCCCTGCAGCAGCTGTAAAGATTTCCTTCCCTGTTTTGCACCAATGACATCTACTTGGATAAAGCACAAAGATGCTGTGCTGCTTGAAGCCTGGTATGCTCCCTTTGTTAAGTGTGAGTGCATTGCTGTGGTATCCAAATCCAGTGTAGGACTGATAAATGTTTATAAAAAGAATGACAAACTGTTTCATAACAGGCAGTTGGAGAAAACATACGCTCACTTGTATTGTACAAGCCAGAAGTCTGAGTAGCATAAATCATTTGCAAGCTAGGACTTTGAAAATCTGAGTCAGAAGCTGAATAGCAGATAGTCCCAAATTGAACTAGTTATTGTTATTGTGCCAAATAGCCAGACAAAAAAGGTGCTTTTCCCAACCAATTCTTTCAGTTCTGCAAGTGGATGGCGCTCCAAATGTCCTCACTCTTTGCAAGGAGCTTTGCAATGTGCTGAAAAAGACAAGACACCTAGAAGCAAAACCTTCACCTTGCTAATGATTGCCCTACAGTCCAAAAGACTCATTTTCTCTTCAGGTTTTTTCTGTACCATGAACAGATGCTGCAGGTCATGAGTAATTTTACAACTGGGAAATCTCTGGTTAAAGCAAGTTTGAAACTAGTTCCACTCTTCTAGACTACAGTGGCACATGTTAGCTTGTAATGGACTGCTTTATCACAGTAATCCAATCCTGAAAACAGAAGCTATATAGCTAAAGACTTCTCCACCATACTGCTTTAAAGAGAATGCCTGGTCTCTGAAAACATTTGTGGTGCAAAGCAAGCATTAGGCAAAGTAACACTTAGTACCATTTCTTTTGATGCACAGGCCCTCCTGGAAATGCCTCAAAGCATTTTCTTAGGCAAGGTAATGAACATAGTATTTAATATGCTGGAATATTTATAAACAATATATGGAAGCCGTATTTGTGTCTGAACACTCTATGCAAGCTAGAGGGAAGAGCTGATGCCACTGATTGTAATACTACAAAATAGTTGGTGCTGGTGAGCCTGCAAGGACATCTGCAATTTACAAGGGCTCAATTCTCTCTTTTTACATCATTTTATTCTGATTGATTTGTCAAATAAACCAGAAAAAACCCTACAGAACACTGCTTAATAACTGCTGTGCATGAGTGAGTTTTATTAATAATGATTTATACAGAAAGCAAATATAAATTTCAACCAAAATCACATCAAATAGCACTCAAAGATTCATTTACTCATCACACATGGACACAGAAAACAAGATGAACCCCCTCATTAATCAGGCACAGTCCACCTTCTGATCCTTGGCAGTAGGCTGAAGTAAACCAGGAGCATGCTCCAGACTGAAGCTAACATCTGGTGGTCTCACAAGCTCAAGATACACTCCTTGAAGCCAGAGTTTCTCTTTAAACCTTTTATTTAAAAAACAAACAGATAACAACTCAGTTTATATAGTTCATGTTTCAAACCATGTCAACTGCAACATTCTCTTTCATAAGCAGCATTATAGTGGTTGACATAGATTCTTGGTCTTGAGATGATAACAAATTAAAGATCAAATACAGAGTGAATCCATACAGAACATAAATTATCCTTTATCTTACTAACAATAATAAATAATCAGAGGGTACTTATGGTATAAGAAACAGAAGAGAATAATGAAAAAAGAGAAATCTAATCTTTCTATACAGTCTCCATATTTTAATTGTGCTGAATACGCTGAATTCTATATCAGCATCAAGTAAACTTAATGTAATTTTATATTTTATTTCACTGCTTTGGAATACTTGTCATCTCATAGTGATACAGAGATATAAAAAACAACGAAACTTGTGAGTCAGTGCTTAATCACCTGATTTTTCTGGAAAATTAAATCAATGATTACTGGAGGATTTTGTGCATGTATGTGTTTCTTTCACTTAATAAATTCAAATAATACCAAGTAATACTCTGTTGTAATGTGAGAGAATTAGTCACATTACACACTTTACATTATGCAAAGGTTCAAAGCATCAGAAAGAGCGTTATATGAGTGCTTTGTAAATTAAGGTTACTGCAGCTATTTGAGTATTACAAGATGTAGCACAGAGTAAGGTGCAGGTTACCTTACTGGGAGATGCCTAGGGACTGTCCTTTGGCCTCTCACACAACACATGTCCTGGGCTCGTACCAGTTCAGCTGCGGTGACATTCCCTTTTTCTGAGAAGCATCCATTTTCCCATTCTGATTTAGCCTGAGTTACAGTGGAAATTTCTGGGTTTTTATTTTTCTCTGAAACAAGACATACACATCCAAAATTGGAAATGAGGCTTTCATTTAATACAGCAACATGCCTTAAAGCATACAGTTGACCAATGTGAATCACCTATTACTGTTACTATAGCGGAACAGTGTGCCTTTCCAACTTCATTGCTAGCAACACAGATATACTTCCCAGTATCAGCAAGGGCTACATTTCTTTTTAAGAGATAGTAGTTATCTCCTAGTTTCTCAGTCTGCAAAACAATAGAATGCACAGAGGAGATTATTAATTAGGAGCATAAAGCAAAATATATTATCTTTCTCTGAGAAACATTTCAAGAACATTAGAACATACACTGACATCTCCAGCTACCACTTGAATATCATCCTTGGTCCAGCAGACATGCGGTTTGGGCTTTCCATGTACAGTGCAATGCAGGATTAAATCTTCTCCTTCTTGAAGAGTTGTGTGTCCAAATTTTCGTACGAAATTTGGCTGCTTTCCTTGTCCTGAAAAAAAATGATGCACTGTATTTTAAATGGTACCACTAAAGCAGATGAAGAAATACCTGTTTTCATAGTCAGAATATTTACAACATTGCATGGCAAAGAGAGCCTTCATCAATACCTAAAACTCAGAGTACTGCTTGCAAGACAGGAACAAGCAGACTTCATGTATCTATGTTATGTAAAGTTTGCTGAAACACAAATGAATTAAACATCCAATAATTTCATGCATCAACATAGTGATATTAGTTCCATGTTAATATCAAGGAATCATGTTTGTTGTACAGGTAGTAGGAAAATATATGTGGATTGATATGCTTCAATAAAGAGTGGAAGATAAATATTCCGCATAAATTTAAAGGAACAAAGTTAAAATAGTTAACTCTTGTATTTAGTGCACTATTGTACAACACATCCTTTCTTTTTTTGCTTTAAACCATTCTGAAACAAAAAGTAACATCTCACAAAAGCACCCAGCATCTGAATCCAAAATATCCAACTCAGTTGGATATTTTTGCAAAATATCAATGTGGGGAGTGAGAATATCTCACTCTCTTATATCAATAAACCTATTGCTTGGGTGAGCTGCTTAACAATAGTTCTATATGATAGGTCTGAGGCCACAACGGAGTAGAAGTGTTTAAGTTTCACTTTCATACTCTTGCTAACCTAAAGTCTGTATTAACCAGTGCCAGCTCTGTTCTCAGTTGTTGAAAGCTGGCATGCACAAGCTGCCACCATAATTTCATTGCACACACCTTGCAGATTTTGGAATTTGCAGCTTTACTTCAATAGGAGAATCAACCAATCTCAAAAAAAAAAAAAATCAGACAACAAATCAGATCCATCCACCCATCACCATCATGCCCACTAAACCATGCCCCTCAATAAGCTAAGAAAAATCTGAGATGACTTATCAATTGAAAATGATTAGTATGCTAGACATTACACAAACCACAAAGATTAGCAGGAAAAATTCTTTTTCCTGCATCACAAAAAGAAACATTTCAGGTAGTTGAGGCTACTGAAAACCCACTCTGGTGACTTCAGGTAAGAAGCATATTTATTCAATCTATTCAATTCATAATATCAAATTTTATATATTTGTTGGAAACAGTACAATTCTGCTGTAAGCTGGGGAGCCAACAAGGATGAAAATAAAAACTCAGAGGTGCAGTACAATTGAAAAAATGCACGTGAAGAGAATGCCTGGATTTGACTTCATCACATGGATTTTACCATGCCAGTCACTCTTACATACAGGTGTTACAATATCAAGCTTCAGAAGACTCAATAATCTTAGTCTATTTACTTTGGACATAAACCTTATAAACCTTTACATCTCTGAATGTCTTGAAATGTTATATTAGCAAGTTTCTCAACTTCCCCCTAAATATATGTTCTATAAAAATTTAGCCTAGGCTGAGTTTCAGACTGTGCTGCTTAGAGGCTTCAGAGTCTGTCAGCATTGCGCTAAACTGAGACCGTACCTTATTGTTTGGAGATTTTTGGAAGGAATTTCATTAAGGAGCATCTTTGGGTCTGATAATCCCAGCTGATCTGAACATCCTTATCCAGAACTCCACTGTCCTTGAATATCATGGTGTAGACTCGTTAAAGAGAATCAGTCTTGTTATTTTTAGGGGCATATCTCCTCCGAGTCACAAAAGAAACACACACACACACACACTATACTAGCTTAACTTAGCAAAGTCTCTGGAGAATGGTCCAGAAATAGGCATACTTTACCAGTCATTTGAGAGGAAGCCACCTTCTCCATTGCAGTTCCATCCACATATGATCCAAACACAAAGCGAGGAATGCCTCAGCCTCCCTTTGCCTACTAACTCATACAAGGCCCACAGTCAGGCTGCTTCTTTTGAAAAACGAAAAGAATTAGCCCCGTCCCCTTTAAATTTATGCATGTTGTGTAAGTACCCTTTCATACAGTTCCACTTCTAGTCAGACAATATTGTACAACTCTTTCTTAATAAGCTCCTGTATACAAAGAAGGAAGAAGTGAGGTTAGGTTGGTAATGGGCTTAATTAGATTATTTATGTTGCAAGGTTAAAGAGATATCTAAGCCTGCTTTTTAAGAGAGGAGTCAGAAAGATGATCATATTCTGGCATCTTGACATAATTATCGGTTCAAAACTGTGACCGTGATTAGAGGAGCTCAGTACTGTAAAATAAGAAAGCATCAAAACCAGAACAAGGAACAGCCATATGTACTTTCTGCTTCTACGGAACATTTAAGAAGAGGAAGTATGTGCTACATGAAATATAAGAAAAAAAAAGAAAAAAGTCTAGCTTTGAAATTATTGCAGAAATAGTATGCTTAGTAGTTCTAGTATAGTACTCTTAAATTAGTACTCTTAAAAGCAACAGTATGCTTAGATTTTTATAGTTGGATTTCTTTGCATTTCACTATATTTTCTTAAGTCAAACTTGGAAGATCTTATTTAACATTTAAACTGAAATTTAATTCCAGGATTTAATCTGGTAGCAGGCAGCTCATTCTTTCATAAATAAAACATTTGAGTAAAAATGATTGTGAATATGCTGGCAATGGACCAGATCATAAGCCACTTCACAGCTGCTTTTGAATTGAAAGGCAAAATTGATTTTTGCTTTCCTTAGGCAACTGGCTTACCTGGGTGATAGGTAAATCAGTTATGGATTGTCCTTGTCAGCTTTAGACTCCTTATTTTAGTTAGTGTAAAAAATCCACTGCACTAATCTAGTCTTCCCTAGTGGGATAATTTTTTTTTCTTGTCTTGGAATAGTTAAAAATGACCATCCCTGACATCTTTTTATTGTGGGGATCTACTGAAATCTGGACTGCATAACTTGTCAGTTATAGCAGGGATTTAGGGTTCACGGTGGAAAAGGAGTGCTAACCTCACCAATTGTGTTTCACTACCATTCTTCCCTTGGCAATTCTGTGTGCAGAAGGCATGTTCCCTTCAATCTTTTTTTTTTTTTTTTTTTTTTTTTTAATAAACATAGAATTGGCTTAAGGATGTCCTTATCCAGCCAACAAAATTGAGCACGGGTGTTGTTTCAACACTACATCATAGCAGTGATCAGCTAGAAGGATATTACATCAGTGCAGCTTCCTTATCTGGAAAGTCTTACAGACTATCAAATCAAATCTCATTAAGCAATGCCTTCAAAAAGTCCACTAAGATAAACTACTTCCATGCCTTGTTCAGTACATCAGCTACTGAAGACTTTCAAAACATTTTTTTTGTTTTTTAAGAAAAAAATAAATATGGACATTACAAACTTCAACCACAAGGCTCATTTCATGAGTTATTAAACCATGATTCAGAATAAAAGAAAAAAAAACAAAACAGAATTGTATTGATTTTAAAAGTGTTTTTCTGCAAAGGCTGAAGAGACGAGAAGTGGGGCAAAAACTTAGGTATACAAGATTAGAAACACGAAGCATGGTACATGCTAAGAATTTTACAGTAAAAGATAATTACAGTAAAAGATAATTGCTCATAGGCATCCAAACTATAGGATCACAGCAGTTTGGATAAAATGTCTTTCTCTGAGATGTCTGTTAAACTACTCCACTATTAGAGGAAAGATAGCGGTCATCCTTGCTATGATTAGAACTATATAACTCCAGCTCCGATAATAGGTAATATCAGTAGTTTGCAATATTATTAATGAACAAATCCCACTTGGATTCAAAGCTACCTACAAGTCCAGATCCAAGCTACTCCTAGATCCTGCACTAAGACAAGATGAAAAGTTAAAGTTTTTTCTCCTATGATAGAACTACAAGCAAGGTTGGGACAAATGTTTCCAAACAGGTCTGAAGTCCTCGTTCCAAGCCTTGCCTACTGTAGGACAGAGAGACTCACCACACATTGCTGTCTTTCTCCACAGGTGACTCTCCTCCAACCACAAAGATCAAATGTATCTCTTAACTTTGCTCACTGTCCATTTAAAGCACTGAACTTTCTGAAGTTTTCAAGATGAAGCATCCATACATTAAAACAAAGATGAAGCTTTGAGTCTAGCCTCTACAGAGCTAGGACAACTCTTGCTGTCACTAGCCTTATGTTGATGATAAATTTAAAAGCCAGATTTTGGCAGAGGCAAGGCAGA
>PPHD01011158.1:0-19037 GCA_002909625.1 Bambusicola thoracicus | reverse complement strand
GTTTAGCCAATGGCAGGATCTCAAAATGCCAGACACATCAGAGCTAGTTCCACTCAAGCTCCCCTTAAATACGTTCCTTTTTGATACAAATTACTCTTGATCTTTGGGTGGCAAACCAGATCCCATTGACTCCAGCAATGTCTATGAAAGCTGAGAGGTTAACAGTTCATTTGGATTTTTATCTTTTTTTTTCTTCACAAAAATCTAGTGAGCTGCCAATAAAACTTTTATTTCAAAGACAAAATAAGGAATGCATTTTACTATGCTTAATCTTTAGAATACAACCATGAAGTTAACAAGTGAATTTCATTGCTTATGCACATGAAGCCAATAAACTAATCCTAGAAAAATTATATTCTATTACAGAAGATTTTTACAGATTATTACAGAAGATTTTCTTCTGTAACTAAAGTTTAGATGACATGCATATATGTACATTTATACCCATGCATATATATGTACAAACAAACACTGTCCATTCCGATGGACTGATTGGTCACATAGGTCCAGAAGTTACCATTACCTTTATTACTGAACAAGATAAAGGAGCTGACGAAGTTAACTCTCTACCAGGTACATTCATATGTCAAGTAGAAGTTGATAGCTAGCTGCAGCAGAGCTAATAATGATTTACTCTCCTCTCTCTCCCATGACTTCTAAAACTGAGGTGGAATCTCTCTCCTTAAGCCTGGGTGAGGCCCTGCATGGTCATCTCCATTAGAGATGCACAATGTCTGCTATGTAAGATTTTCTATGCTATGTTGCCAAAGCAAAGCTCAACCGTATAAATAATTGCTATCAGGTTTTTTTTCAGTAGAACTAGTCCATGGGATGATGTGTATTTAATGATAAGTTAATTGTTTCTAGCACAGAAATGTCTGGAGATGGGGACCGGCACATTACTCTGATAGGAGTTCTAAGTGCCAAGCTAGCAATGTTATTTTTTTTCTCTCATTTACTTCCCCTGGCTACCAGTCTCCATGCATGTAGTGCATCTATTTGTCTTACTCCTTTTTGAGACCACACCCCTTGTGAAATTGATAGATTCAAAGATCATAAGGAAAGACCTACCCAAAGAGGAAACTAAGCCATGACCAGTTTGGAGGTGAACTGGAGAGTGCTTACGTCCCTCTATCTGGTACTATTTAACATTCACACCACTGAGGAGGGTTGTGAGATGGTGACGGATAGAGAACAAGAAAGGTATTTGCCCTTACATGAGATTGTTGGGTAATAGGATCATATTTGAATCTGATTTTTATGAAGACTCAAGCAGCTGTGAGAACAGTGGCTGTGGGGTTACAGGCTATGGGTTGTACCTGGAGATTAGATAGTTGCAGAGGGTGCAAAGGACTTCAGGTTTTTTTTTATTTCTATGATCCTGTGCTATTTGCCAGTGATTTCCACTAGTTCTTGCAAATCATATCAGAATGAAGTTTCTCTCCCTCACCCCGGGGTCTCTGATAAGATAGACAAGGCATTATGTCAAAGCGTTCTTAAATAATGGATAGTGATTGGTATGAAATTACTTTACCTCACATGCTGTTTGCCCATTATGCATGATTAATCAAGAGCATATGACTGCTAGCATACATGCAGCTCCTGACAAAATATTCTTTAGTTTAGCTGGAATACAAACAAACAGAAAACAACAACAAAGACACACAATGGTTATTTGCATAATGAAGAGCCACGTTTGGTGGAGGTCAAAATGCTTCTATATAAAATAATTTTTAAAAAGAGAGACACATTTCTCCTCATACTCTGACCTAATGATAATCAAAAAGATATCACAAGGTGAAGTCCTGAATGGCATTTGTTTGCTATTTCTATTGACTTTTTATCTTTCACTGAGAACAAAGAGCACATTTAGTCAGTGTAAATCATTCAGTTGTCTTAAAGAAAATTATTGGATATGAATATTATTTACTTATAATTTATTCATTAAGTGTTCATTTTACTGTTATTTATTTATTTTTGTTTATTTAATTATAATTTATTTGTATGTAGATCACCAGATGGCTTTTAGAGAGGGGAATGATGGAAAAAATGCAGTGTTTCAGTAAGGTTATGTTGTTATTTATAGTGCTGAATTTGTCTTAAGCGCCAAGTGGAAAAACTTTTCATCTGAAACCAGTACTGAATCAATGGGATGTGCTCAAGGACAGTGACACAGAAGTGGAGATGCAAATACAGACGCTAGAGGTACCCCTTTCCATTAAGAGAACCAAACTATCACTGCTTCTGGCTACTTCTAAGCTGACCTCTCTGTCCCAGCAGACAGCAAGCTGAATGAGTGCTGATATGACATCTGCCAGCTCCTAATCTTTGCTTAGAGTCATCCTGAGTGCTACTCATTTCTTGAGTCAAAAAAATTTCTTGAGATAAACAAATAATCTTCAAAGCTCCTGTGCCCAACTCTCACCCCTCACTTCCAGCTGCTTCTGCAGTCAGATCTGTGATTCACAAAACATGCAGGGAAGAGAAGTGTGAACTGGAAAAGAGATGAGTACTAAAAAAAAAAGACAAGAGACTGTGCAGGATCTGAAGACAAGACAACAGCAGTCAGATCATAGGAGTCATGCCAGGGTGCTAATGATTAATGGGAGGGAAGAGCTAGTAAACAGCTGTGAAAGCATCCTGCTCGTCCCTCCCTCTAGCCTTTCTAAGGCCATCTCCCACACAGTGTCCCAGCCCTTTCTCCCAGTTGTAGCTTTGCATATTTCTTGGTATTTTATTTTATTTTATTTTATTTTATTTTATTTTCCCTATTCTGGCTTGTCTAATATATTCAAATTTTCAAAATGATGTTCTTTCTAATAGTGATGTCTGCCTCTGGCTTATCCTAGGCTGTCAAATTTCCTTAAGTAAAGTCTGTCTAAGATTGTTTGCAAAGGAAAAAAAGTGGCTACAAATAGCAAAGGAAAAAATCCTCATGTTTGAAAAAATCCTGAATTATATCTATAGAAGAAAACATTCTATGACTTCTTTAATATTAGGATGTCACTGCCTGTTTTAAACCCCATTCTCTGCGTATTCCCCAACCTACACTTTAAAAATCATATGTCAGTCTTATAAATACGGTATAGATGATGAGATCACCATGAAAAGATTGAGAATATAAGAAACAGCTATTGCAGATCTGTACATCAGAACTTCTGAAATGGTCACAGATGTGGGATGAGAAGGATTATTTTTTAACAGCTTTTAAATATTTGCCATCTACAAAAAGAAAACGTATCTGTCCTTTGTTGATACAATGACAATTTTAGCTGTGATCTGCTTGTTTGGGGGGAAATGGTGAAAAATAGAGAGCAGTCTAGACAAAAATACTTGAAGATTTCATACTAAGCTGAAGATGCCTCACTTGTGTAAAATTTATTGTACTCTCTCTACTTGACCTCCCAGTTTGCTGCAAATCATTTCATCCAACAAAACATTTCTGAAAAGATTTCTGAAGGAAAACATTGGGCTTTTTTATTTTTCCAGAATGGAATTTTTTATGTCTTTGCTTGTTTGTTTTTTCTTCTTCTCCAGGTACATTTACAGCCTTTTTTTTCCTTCTCTGAGATGTCCAACTGCAAGCCACTTGCAAAACAGAAAACAATTGGCCATTTAAACTGGGATGCATGGATTTCACCTAAATACACTGCAAAAAGGCTGGATTATATTTTACATTTTATTATATTATTACATATTACAAGAGATATATAGTTTTTAAATAAGAACTGGGCTTCAGTCAGCCTCCTCAGGGAGCATGCAGGACTAAGTATAAATGGCATGAACTTACAAGCAGGATTTATCTGTAATTATCTGTGACATCTATACTAAGAGATGACTTATATTCAGATCTTTCTTTAGTCAGTGGAGAAAAGATGACATCTCCAGAAAGACTTTTTGCCCAGATCAATACACTCTGTAGAGGAACTGAAATCACATTCATTTTTCATGTCCGATGTTCATGGGGAAAAAGATTGAACAGAAAAAGTATATTCGTATTTAAATAAACCAGAGGATTAAAATAGGAAATCTCAAGACAAGGATAATTGTTACGCCATTTTGCACTAAACACACATGATTGTGGTAGGTCATTTGTCCCATAATATGATCTTAAAACTACTTGTCCAGCTTTCATTAATCAGATAAGATTTCAGATACCAAATGTCCTGGTCTAACTGTGCTCCATTATATCCCAGTTCTTCTGGCATTACAGATGGAAGCACTCAGCTTTTGCATTTCCTGGAGCCACAAGGTACTCTTAGAGTTGATCTGTCTACAATCAGCAAAACATTAACCTTCTTCTAGATTGAAATAAACAGATATTAACAAATATTTACAGATTTTAATATATGGCAATTTATCATTGTATTTCACAAGTTGCTAAATGTTAAATATCAGGTTCAGTGATAAAAGCTCTTCTGTAGATCTGCAAGTGAGCACAGAAAGGAGACAGCAGCCCTGTCAGGCTCCACACAGGCCCATTGCAGGAGCCAGCAGGTCTGAACAAACCCAAAGGAACACAGAGGCACAAAGGCAGATGAGAACCCAAATTCAGGACTCTGGAGGAAGGACATTATATCATCTCCATCCCTGATGGTGTAAGTACAGATGTGTAAGTATGTGAAACAAAAGAGGAGCTGTGAGCTCAGGGACTTCAAAGTCCAGATACGGTCAACTGGGATCCTGGGATTCCTGCACAAATGTATAAGGGCTGCTCCAAAAGTAATGCCTCCTATTTTACTATGTCAGCTCACAATATCTGAGGTTGATGTTGGTAATATGGCAGTAGTGGCTGAACCTTCCCACCAATATTCCACTACATTTTGTCAGACAGATGGCAGCAGAGGCACAGTCTGACAAACAGTGTCTGGCATGGAAGAGCACATGCAATAAAGGTTTGGGATTTAATTTCTCCATGTGGAAGAAATTGCACCCACTGACATTCATGGATGCTTGCCAAACCTTTATGGAGACCAAACACTGGATGTGAACACAGCAAGGTGGTGGGTGATGTGTTTCAGCAGTGATGATGGTGACAGTGGGTCAGCTCTGCTGTTGCAGAATTTTATGAGTGCAACATGCAGACTCCTGTACATTGCTGGCAAAAATGCATAGCTTATGGTGGTGACTATGTTGAAAAATAGTGTTTCATAGTTGAGAAGGACTGCCATGACAGATGAAGCGCAAAGTTATGAACTAAGTGAAAACCATGGACAATTTCCATGAGTGGCTCATAGACAGTGGGAAAAAACATGTATATGTATATCAAAAAGCAACATAGGTGATGGTAATTAGGATGTACAAGAACTGTGGGATCTGAGCATTATGGAAATGGTATGGAAAAAGGGGTGGATACTGTCAGTTTCAGATGGAATAAAATTGTTTTCTTAAGGGTGTCTGGTACAATGCTATGTTTTGGTTGGGGAAAAAAAAAAAAAAAACCTGTTAAAAACATGACAATGTTTATAGTTATTGTCAATTAGTGTTGTACAGAGGCAAGACCATTCCAGTGTCTCAGCAAAGGGCCCAAGTTGCTGGGAGAGAAAGAAAGGACAGCTGATTTAAACTGGACAAAGGCATATTCCATAACATATGACATCATATGGAAGGAGAGTTTTGAAAGGTGTAGGAATTCATCTTGCTCTTCTGCTCACTGGGGTGTTAGCTGGGCACCAGCTGGTGGGTGGTGAGCAATTGTTTGTGCATCACATGTTATATACAGTCACATATATATATATTGTCATAACTATTTATCCTTTTCCTTTATCTATCTCATTAAATAGTTCTATGTCAACCCACAAATTCTACTTTTATTTATTTATTTATTTATTTCAATTCTCTCTCACCCATCCTAGGGAAAAGATGAAGTGAATGAATCACTGTGTGGTGCATAGCCATCTGCTGGATTAAACCACATCTATCAAATAGTGTTATTTTGCTCCTTGTATCTGTTGTAGTTTCCATGGAAATCAATAGGAGACATTCCTTTTGGAATGACCTATGCATATAATACATAGATGTGCTCTGTGTACTCTTGTTACTGGGAACAAATGCTCAGTCAGCCCCACTATGGTTTGGACCTGGAGGTACAGAGCTATAGATGCCTCACTCCTCTCAGCCCGATGGATCTCACACAATATATTTTCTTCTAACATTTAATATATAGCCAGTCTTGATGATTAAATAAGTATAGCATAGTGCACTAACCTTTTGTATTTTAGCTAGTGAAAACAGGTCAGAAAAAAAGTTTTTTGAAACAGGAGGGAAATTATCTCTTTGAGTAACATATCTTTGGCATTGCCATAATTTCAGTGCATATAAATCAGTTCACAAGTTTTTGTTGACACTCATCCCCAGATGTAACATCAGTTCAAAATTGTATTTGGATATTGCAGCTGTCTCTCTGTCTGTCTAGATGTCAAAACGTCAAAATTTCATCAATTTTTTGTCAAAAGACGCTGGCAGCTGCCATGATGGAGAGTTCTGATCTAAAAATACTCCCATGTTTTGTGAAAGTTAACAAACATTTACCCTCAGACTAATTGAAAGCAGTAGTCAAAACCTTTATGTCATAGCATTTCCAGGGAGGAAAGGTTGCCTGAGGAACCCATCACTTATCCAGAGCTGCCCTAAGAGAACTTAAATGGGTTCTCCCAGCTTCTAGCTTACACAATTTGCAAACTAGACGTTATGAGGAAAGAGTAAAACAAAACTTACTATTGAGTTTACAGATGTGAAAGATATTGAAGATGGGAAGGTCTGGAAAGGAATTTCCATTTAACTAAGGATTTTTAAAATAACTTCACTTTTATTTTTTCCTCCTGAGGTGGAATGAACCCGACTTTGTTTACATTTCACTCTTCTATTCTTACCCACTTCCTAGGTTAAATTAATAAGGAAATGCCAAAACAAATTTCACTTGTAATAGAATTTCAAGTTGAAAACTACTTAGGCATGGTATCTAGATGGTATCTAACTGCTCTCATGACAGTGCAGTGAAACATTTAGCATTAAAATGGTGAACAATTCCTTTAAACAGGGCTGATAGAAGAAATGCAATATTAAAAGCCTTAACTTTCTAAGTATCTTTGTCATCTGTATCTCAGAGGTGTGCAATCCAGGCCTGGGGCCCTCAGCACATGGAGGATGTGGAACTGCTGAAGAGCGTTCAGAGGAAGGACACCAAGATAATCTGAGGGCTGGAGTACCTCTCCTACGAAGGCAGGGTGAGAAGGCTGATCTTATTTAACTTGGAGAAGACTCCAGGGAAACCTCAGTGTGGCCTTCCAGTACCCAAAAGGAACTTAAAATAGGAGGAAGACCTGCTTTTGAAAAGACAGATAGTGATAGGACAAAGGGGAATGGCTTTAAACTAAAAGAGGGGAGATTTAGGCTGGATTATTGGAAAAAAATTCTTCATTCAGAGGGTGGTGAGATGCTGGCAGACTGTCCAGAGAAGCTGGGGGTGTTCAAGGCCAGGTTGGATGGGGCCTTGTGCAGCCTGATCTGGTGGGTAGCAGCCCTGTCCATGGCAGGGGGTTGGAAATAGTTGATCTTTAAGATCCCTTCCAGCTCAAGCCATTCTATGATTCTACATATCTAGTCATCCTGGAAACTGGAGCTACTGTCTCTGTTTCACTGTACCATGCCACTCACTGATTCTGAATGTATTTTTCAATAAGTTTTGGACACCAGATATGTCCTATGCAGCAAGAATCTGCAAATATTTCATATTTATATAGAGCCCTGAAGTTATCTACATGTTTACTTAGTGAGAAAAGACAAAGTATCCATGAAAATCATTAGTTAATCTCCCATCATTTTATTTTTTTCCTTCATCTCACTCTCAGTGAAATGTCATCAGAATTTCCTTACAGTAAACATGAGATATGTGGTCTCATTGGATTCAACAGTGCTCAACATGCCTGTATCAGCATGTAAAGAGCACTATTAGTGTAATAATGTTTTAAGACAAAATATGACCCAGTCAGAGATAACAGCAACTGAAAATGCAAGATGAAAGAAGGCAGCGAACACAGTGAAGATATAGCTCCGTAACAGTGTCCCTCTTGCCACCAAGTCATCTGATAGTTTAGAGTCCTGCATGGAATTTGGTCAAAAGGAACCAGATAAGTGTTTGGAAACTGGTGAATATGGGGGAATGCTTTGAAATTGCTGTTCTTGGGAAACAACTTAGGGAAACAATTCAAGATTAAGCTCATCTGGGGATCACATTCTAGTGCCCTTGCACGCAATTTTCACTCTAAGAGAGAAATCAGTCTCATTGGTTTCATTGGGTAAAGGAAATAACTGATTAACAAGAATAAAACTAATCAAAATCTCTAGGTGTTAATGAATTAAAGAAATAGAGTTCATAGCTTATTCTTTACAGATGCTCTAAATTCAGGTGAAGGATACAAAGGTTCACAGAAGGCAGTGGGGAGTTTCAAATATAGATTTGATGATTTTTTTAAAAGAAATCCCATCTCCATAGTATTCATTTTGCAGCAATTCTTCGTAACAGTTCTGATTGCCCTCAAGAGGTCTGGCCTGAAACTAATGAAGCTAATCACAGGAAATTTATGTTGCTTAATTTTGACCTTGCTCAGATACTAAGGGATTGTGTGCCTGGGTTTGTCACCCATGGAGGCAAGGCTCTGAAGCCAGAAACTGAGAGAGGACAAAGGAACATGACATTCTTCTATCTCATTTGTTGTTTTTGTTGTTTCTGTTGCTGTTTTGTTGTTGTTGTTGTTTTTGTTTTGTAATTATTGTTATTGCCAGAACACATTATGGTGTTTACGACAAGAAAAAAAAAAAGAATTTATAAAGCAATGCACATCACTGGGGTCAGCCAATCTTCATACACATAAGGAACTCAATTCTTCTCAGCTATTTGAATGGAGACTGGTATAATATGCCAACTTTATATAACCCATAGAAATGGCAAGCTGACCCATCCACCGAAATGGAGGAAAATGGGCAGTGCAGATACTTTCTGACCCAACAAAAACACAATATAAGGAATAGAACTCTGAGAGAAGGTGGTCTCTTTTGTTTCAACAGGTATCCAGATTACATCTTTTCATTTTCCCAAACCATGCCTGGGTTACAGGAGGTGGGGAGGGGAGGGAGGGAGGAGGGAGGGGGGATGAAGTTTTTCTTGGGAAAACAAGGTTTTTCTATTGTTTGAGCTCTGCTATGCAATTAGGTTTCAGAGCCAAAGACTCAATCTTGATTCTATTCTGTACACTGAGACAACAGCCTCTATTTTTGTCAAGGCAGTCTCACAGAATGTATATAGACTCCTGGACTCCTTATACTTCAGTCTTCTTTCCATTAACTTAACATCGCATGTACATTGTGTAGGTCCGGGGTCACTAAAGAGACCAGAACACAGACTAACATGTAGTTCTATTCTGTCACAGACTGTCTTATGCTATCTGTCCTGTCATAGATTCCTGTTCCTCCAGGTGTTAAAATCATCCTTTCATTCTCTTCTCTGAACACCTTTTCCTAGTACAGGCCCATCTCTGAGGCCATGGTCATTTGACTCAACAAGTGCCCTCTCCTCATGTTATGTTATTTTTCAGGGGGCTTTCTCACATTTGAGTCTACTTTCTTTTTTCTTAATCAGATGAAAAAGCTAATAAAAAATAATAATAATAAAGTAGCATGAGAATAATCCTAAATGAAGCAAACTCATTGTAAAAGATTGTGTTTAAAAAGAATTTGCTACAAAATGGTGCTTCAGTCCAAAGCATACCATATATTTCACAATGTATGTAATAGAAACGATCATGCAGCACATACTGTGTTATAAAATTTTATTGTACCGCATATTGTGACAAAATGCTCCTTAAAATATTGTTATCTTTCTGATGACTATGAAGCCATTAGATGGGGAAGTAGCTGTGAATAGATACTGAACTGCCTTTAAATTCATTTTCAAATTATTCCCTCTTGCTTTACTAAAAAATTGGGCATCTTTGATGTTTCTTGCAATCAAATAAGATAGGTACTAAATGTACCTATCACAGCACTACCATCTCAAGTCCACTCATTGAAGCAGATTTGAAGCACTGATTCCATGAAAGAGCTCAGCTGTCAAGAAGTCCCCACTGACTAAACGTTTGTTGTGAACATGTTCCAGAAATACCAAAATCCCAACAGTATCAAGCATCCTGAAAGAAATTATGTTTGTTTTTTAGCAGTATGTAAGGTTTTAAATGGAAACTGTATGATTTAGGTTTTGGTCCTCAGGAAGTTGATTACTGTTTTTTGTTGTTGTTTTTGTTTGTTTGTTGGTTGGTTGGGTTTTTTTGTTTTGTTTTGTTTTGTTTTGTTTTAAGACATTCCATTGTTTTTCTTGCAGATGCGTTATTTCCTGTTTGAATTAAAACAATAATCTGGAAAATTGCAGTTTTAGGAAACACTTTATTTTTTAGACATATCTTTACTAAACTCACCAATCTCTATCCTTTGTGTTTCTTTTGTAATCAGCTGGGATACCCATGTATCTGAGTTAAGTCACTTGGAGGAGCAAACTGAGCATTTTTCCAAGGTTAAGTTTAAGGTTGAGGTTATACTGCACAATTTAAATGTCTCTGAAAAAGCAGTGCCTTGAGCACCACACGCTGTTTGTGTGTTAACCTGGGCACTTAGTGTATGGCACAGGGTGTTCATACAGCTGCAAAAAAAAACCTGAAGATAATTCTGTAACATTTCCCTGTATTTCAAGAAGACTGAAATCAGAAAGATGGATGCTCTGGCTAACCCATAGCATTCAGTTAGATCTCAGGAATTTGGAGCCTACTAACTCATATAATGCCATGTGTTTTTGTTTCTGTTTTTAATTTCCAATTCTTTTATTTAAATACTCAAAAGGTATGAAAGTGTTGTGGACTTAAGTGGATATTTTTGTTCAAAATGAAATAATAGTAATAATAATACTTGTTATTAAAAAAGATTAAGATACAGAATCATAGAATCACAAGGTTGGAAAGAACCTACAAGATCATCTAGTCCAACCGTCCTCCCATTAACCTTGCTACCACAAGCCACTAAACCATATCTCGTAGCTCCTCATCCAGATGCCTCTTGAACACTGCCAGGGACGGCGACTCCACCACCTCCCTGGGCAGGCCATTCCAGTGCCTGACCACTCTCTGAGAAGCTTCAGTTGCAGAAAAGAGGAATACTAAACTTCAGTATCTCGCAAAGTGACACCAACAGTGTGATGCCCTCTCATTCAACACTTCAAAGTCAAGGTACCAGAGAACTCATCCTCAGTCTAGCAGTTTTAATCTGTCAATTACTCTCCCTAATGGAAGTTTTAACCCATATTTTGTAATGAAAATCACCAATTATCGATGAATGGGATACTGCTGTGGTGACATTAGGGGACCATTTCAATTTCTGCGCTGCACAAAATATTCTAAGGAAGAACAGTAATAGTGCTTAGACTTAGAAATCAGACCTGAGTATTTCTGTTTTTGCTTTAGTGTATATTCAAGCATTTAAATCAAGATGCAGCTCTTACATAAGAAAGGTTTTTCTCATAAAATACATTGGAATATGGTTAGATTATATTCATATCTCAACTTATATTCATATCCTTTTTAATGTTGTGGTTGGAAACCATTTTATCACAAATGACAAGTCAGGTTTCAATCGTTAGCAAAGAAGTTTGTATTTAAAATAGGGAGCTGGGGGCAGAGATCTCTAAAATATTTTGAACCAAGAATCTGAGCTATCAAAACTTAGTTTAAATTAGAATTCTAAGGTGAAAAAGTCTGAGAACTTTTTCTCTTTCTTTCAAAAGAACTCGGTAATTATTTTGGAAATGTATTATCTATATTATATACCACAGAGTGAATCAAATGAAAACCTACAGTACAGAAAGCTGTTTACAGGTATACCATCCACTTAATGAGAGACTGAAATAGTATAGAGAGTGACATTCACATCCGTATGACAAGAAGTAACAAGTAATTTTGATTTGAAATGTCGTGGTTCAAAATGGTAAGCATCCACAGCAAATAACTGCTCTCAGGAATTCTTATGTCTGCTACACAGCAGCTTTCAGGAATGGAACTCAGTGGACATGGATATATACTAATCCGTCTTTTCCTTAGAATAAGCACTGTGTATCAGAACAGACTAAAACAAAAAGCTGTTCAGGTTCGCTTTCTCTCCAATTAAGAAAAAGATAGAGCAAAATCTCTATCTGTTTTATGATAGATAAAAATATTAATACTTGAAAGAGATTTCTTGTAGCTTTAATGATATAAAATAATTTATAAGTAATTCTACAGCCTGCATAGTGTTGTCTGATATCTGACTGCCATAGCCCATGAATAAGGCATCTAGACCATACAGTGGACAGGTTGAGAAAATGAACAAACATTGTGTTAAACACTTCGTACTGAATGTACTCCTCTACTCTCATGGTGTGCAGACCAAGATCCAGCCATTCTAAGATAAAACAGAGTTTTTATTGTCCCTAGTTATAACCAAATATAAGATATGTCATACTTCTCCCTCAAGTAAGGAGGACTGCCTGAAATTCTTCTGACCTTCCCATAATTTTGTATGGAGATAATTTTTTATTTGAAAATAGTAATGTCTCAGAAACTTGAGGAAAAGAGCTGCAAAATAATCATGTGCAGAGTCAGTGTTTTCAAGCAGTGTGCCAGACAGGAGGTGTGTAAACTTATAACTTCCTATTTCTGTTTATAATACAACAAGCAAGGCAACCTTCAGCATGGCCAACAAAGCATCACATCAAGTTTAATATCTCAACCTTGAAGTTACACCATTTTTTGCCATTTAGCTTATTCCTCGGAGCAACCATAAACCACTTGGGAAGTATCATAAACCAATGTCTGTCCCTTTGATTACAGCTTTAGAAACCAGAGAAGAGGCTCAATTCAATTTAATTATTATATGATTAGCTGGCTCATCATTTTGTCTGATCAGCTTACTGATCCATGTGATATCCACTTTCAACATGAGTATTAGCCATCAAAACTTTACACTGAGACTTACTAGTTTAATCAGTAAGTTAATTGGGCTCTTCACATTGTTACTTACACCAGAGCTTAGAATGATGGTCTAAATTTTCTGGATTTGCATTGCTTAAATATTGTCCTAGACTAAAATTTTGGGCTGACCAACTACTGTGCTTATAGTTTTAAGCAATATAATATTTGTTCATTTTCTGAAATTAGGTTGGACTCCTTTTTATGCAGATGTGCCTGCAAAAGAGACACTGAATAATGTGTTTGCTTTCAGAATACATTAGTGAACAGATCTTTTATGTAGAATAAGGGAACTGTCAACATTATAAAATTTTTATTCCTATAATTGTTTGTTTGTTTTCAGGAAAAGTCTCGTTACTGTTTATCCCAGACAAACACGTACAGTTTTATCTGAAGTAGTCTATGGTTATTGTCACAGTTCTGCCTGGTTTCCGTGGCAAGGCAGTGAAGGGATCCATGGATACTCACCCTCAGGGGGGAAGGAAAAAGGTAGGGAGATGGACCTAGATTCATGTCCTCCTTTCAAATGTAACAGCTGCATGATCCAAACACTAGTTTCCACAATGCAAACAAGGACTTCGTCCACAATCTGCGGGCACTTCCTTCCTCATTTTATATGAAATCCTTTAGAAAAAAATGTCTGAATGTAGATACAGAAGCCCATGGGTTAGAAGTGACTTCCATATGTTCCAACTTCCTACTCAAAAGGCGTGCTATGGGATTAGAACAAGTTGCTCAGCGATTGACCCAAATAGCAAAAGTGTAAACACAGAATCCAACTGTTGAAAAAGTTTTAGTGTCGCATAGACTTGAGGAATTACAAAGGGTTGTTAAGTGACTTGGAAAGGATTTAACTGAACTGATGGATCAAAAAGGTTCATATTTTTAGACTACACAGCTAGAAGAATTTTAAGAAAATAAATGGCAACTACTGTGACAGTAAAAGTATTTATTTCAAAAACAAAAAGCTGAATCATTAAGAGAAGGCAAATATTCCAGTTGAATAGTAAATTAATGAAGATTTACACTACCTTTAGCTTTTCAGTTCAATACCTGAGCTGTCAATGGATACTCTTTACAATTTCATATTATTCCATGTATAAAATGCATCTTTGAATGAAGACTGTGGTATCAGATAATTCCAATAATGTTTTATTTGACCAAAATTACCATATAATTTAACCCCACCTTAACTCTCCTTTAATTATTATCTCTTCTGTTGAATAGTGACTAGATACCACACAACTGTTTCACAGGAAGATATTTTCAGGTCATTTTCCTAAACATAAATACATAACTACAGGCAGGAAAACATCTGTTTTGGAGAGATAAATGTATGCATGATTAGTGCATTTAATCAGTTAATTAGGAAAAGTAAACATAAGGATAGGGCACATAGCCTTGAAGAAACACTTTGTAGGACAGACAGCGCTCTGCTTTCTGGTGTTCTTTCATGGTGTATCCTGAAGATGTCATGGTGGCCTGTCACTCTTGTATGACTTTGGGTCACTAGTGACATAAGTCATTCAGCTCCTACTGTACTGTCACTTGACATTTTAGTGGTTGCCCTTTCCGATCTCATCTTTTTGTTTTTCTACAGTTGAGACCCATTTTTTTGTCTAAAATTTTCACATTGACATACCACATGTAATAAGAATACCATAATAACCACTTAGTCAGTGAAATTCAGTAAAAGAACAAGGAGGTTTCCATTCTGAACACCTTGCCAATTCCCTGTCTGTGAAATGAGAAATCAAGATAAAGATCTGATTTTGTGCTTCCATACAAATATTAATCTTCAGTAACTGAATTTCTGGATTTAAGCCCAGTCAGTTGAAAGATACAGCTCTCCTTGATTCTTCAAGATGCAAAGTTTTACTTTTTCAGTCCCTCTCATTGTCTTTTTCTGTATCTGAGGACAAAGTTTCATATGTAGCATTTGGATGTAGTCAGGTCCTCTACTTTCTAGCATTTTCATTGTATTTCAAAAAGACAACAAGAGCAAGTTGCCCCAAATTATTATATTTTGCAATCTAGGAAACAAGCTAGCTTGCAGAAAGAATGACTTGTCTTTTGCACAGGTGAAATTCTGCCAAAGAACATGATAAAAAATGATCAATACTTTGGTTGCTCTGAAAGTAATGCCTTCTACTGATTTCCAAGGAAACTATAACAGATACAAAGAGCATAATAACACTATTTGATAGAGAAAATTCTCAGCTACAAAAAGCCATTTTTCAACATAGTCAGCACCATCAGCTGTACATTCTCATCAGTGATAAACCTGAGCCTGCATGTTGCACACATAAAAAGTTGAGTTGACCCACTGTTGTCACCACTGCTGAAACACACCACCGACAGCCTCTCTGTGCTTACATCCACTCTTCTGTCTCCATAAATGTTCAGTAGGACTATCAGCTGCGAAGTGCAAAAAGAAATCTACATTTAATAAAAGGAAGAACAAATAAACCTTTTCCACCACAGATAAAATTTCTGCATCCTGATCTAAAGAAAGATGTCCATTCCTGTGGCACAGGGATGGACTAAAAGATCTTTAGAGATCCCTTCCAACCCAAACCATACTGTGGTGGAACATTTATTTTGCTTCTTGCAGCAACAATAATTTACTGTGATTCAGAGTCTGCAACGTGAGCAACTGACTCATTCCTGCTGTGGGGCAGGCATCTGGGGATCAGAATCATATAGTGAGAGCCCTCAGTAATACTGCCTGTAAATCATAGGCAGTCCTCAGATACACAATCACAGAGCAAAAATTTGGACAAAGTGTGTACTCCACAGCTTGTGAAGCTTCTGACTGGTGGATATTTCAAATTACAGGAAATTTGCATGCTTTTTTAGAGTGATGTTTTGGGGAAGTGAACTAGTCATTTTAAAGTGACCTTTTAACCTTATACAAATGATCAGCCAAGGTTTATGCACAGAAATATTCCCATATGCTCAGTGAATACCTAGCATAAACACATGAATTTATATCCACAGATAAACGAGCCAAGTAGACATTGATAATCAGGATAATGACACCAATAATACACACACCAGAGAACTCTAAATGCTTAGTGCTGGAATGATTCTGATCTATAAAAGCATGCTTTTAGAAGTCTCATTCTTTTAGCAGCTGAGGCATTTTTCTGGTAGTTAAATACAAGATCATTTTAATAGATGCTGAAGTCCTTCCAGTGAACAGCAAACGGCCTCAAGCCAAACACCAATGATGCTACCAAGTGACTGTTCCACTGCAGACCTGGGTATTGCTGAGATGAGCTCGTGCCTTTGAACTGTGCTTCTTGGATCATACCAGTTCCAGCATCAGGGCATTTAAATTAGCAGCAAGCTGCCACCACCACATTCTATCACACTGAATTCCTGTTGCCATTTTCCAAACTCTGCCAACCTCCATTTCTGACTGAATTTGTGTCATTGTGGAATCCTGTAAGCATCAAACCATGCACAGCAGCTTCTCCAGTTACTAATTGTATCTTATATTTCTACTAAACAATGTCAAATGTTCTGGCTTACCATTTAATGTTGCACTTGAATAAATTTTCTGTTAGATGATTTGCTACCATGTCAGCTTCTCAAAAAAAAAAAAAAAAAAAAAAAAAAACAAAAACGTGCAAGCTTTTTATAACCAGTATTTTAAAGCTAAATCACACATATAAAACAAAAGCAAAAGTAGACAAAAAACTTCCAAACTGGTAGAGTTTATCTTATTGCTAGTATTCTGCCATTAGTAGTTAGGACAGGCATTTGTCAGTAATATACAACATATAAGATTCACCTTAATTCTCACCTTATCACTGGAAGCTTTGAACTTTTAGAGAGGAAGAATCTGTTTCGTTATTATTATTCATTTTACAGCCCACAGCTCAATTCATAAAATGGATGAAGTGATGTACAGTACACAGGCAAGGAAAATTTTGAATGAACATCATCAGAGAATTCATGCATGTGTAACTTCATATTCAGGAACCATTTGAGGAGCTGCAGATGAGGTCTGGATTCACAAACCTGAAGAGAGCCATTTTTATCTAATTGTAAATATCTTTTCCTTGTGTCCATTGCTCCAACTTAGTAACGTCCAAGAGAAGAACAGAGTAGAGGAAGTTTATCTGCTCTTTCTTCTTTGGAGTTTACAACACACATTCTCTCCAAAAAAATCAATTACATATTAAACTATATCTTATATGAGGCTTTCTATCAGCTACTTGCATTCACAGCTAGCACAGAGAATACATGTAGGACCCTGTTTCCTTTCACCCTGTCCAGGGTCATATCTTATTACTGTACTACCTCTTTATCATCTATGAAGACTACAGTAAATTTCCACATAACTTTTTTTTACACTAAGTCATTAGAGCCAAACTTGTACTTTTAACAACAGAGAACTAGTCACACAGTGCATACAATTATTATTTGTTCATGATGTTTGATCACATACTTTTCTGATATTACCACTTTAGGCAGAGTTATGTTTTATATATTAACATCAAGAATTCATTGAATAAATCCAGCATCCGTATTACTGCATTCTAACAAGCTTTTTTTTTTTTTTTTGTTTTTTTTTTTTTCTTTTTTTTTCTTTTTTTTTAATCTGTAGGCTTGTTCTCATCTCAAAAATGCATCTCAGAGTGAGTCCACAAGAGTTAAGAAAATGTATGGTAATTTAAATTTCCCGTTGGTACTTAATTCCTTACAGCATGTACAGAAACACAAGAACCTGCTGTGATGCAAAAATCAAAGGACATTCTCTCTAAGTAAAGGACACTCAGCTGTTTTCTTCTAGTTAGCTCATCTTTGTAAGATAATGCAGTGCACATTGATGCAGGTGTTTTGGGAACAAATCCAAACTGACCTTGGTTTGAATTCAGCCTGAAATTTACAAATGCTATTGCACACATTCTGAAATTCCTAACACTTATGTACAGGTATTTGCTAAAAGGCCCATCATTAATTGTCCCTGAAGACTGTACTTTTGTCTCTTGAAAACAGCCCTTCACAGACTGGGAAATGTTATACTGTGGGTTTTCACAGCTGTAAGTGCAAAACTATATTGTTCCTGGTTTCTCATGGTTTCTCATCTATTTGAGAATTTTTTCTCTCATTCTGATGTATTCCCAAAACACAGAACCTATTTGCAGAATGAAAATACTTAAATAAGGCAATTTATTTCATGTTGCGGCTCAACAGTCATTCAGTCTAGACAAAAGGGGATCTGTTGAATTATATTCCACTTAGTATTACAGAGTGGCTGGGCATGTCCCTTCTTCCCTGATGTGTATGTGCTTGGCTGAGGTGCCACCAGAGCAAGGCAACCATCTGTGGGATTATGACTGAAAACCTCCATGTCAGAATTCCCCCTAAACATAGCAATACCACAGCACCAAAGCACTTCAGTGAGCTCTCAAAAGCACGCCCCTCCAGTGGTCTGTGCAAAGTGCTGATTTATGTGGCAACATATCTCTCTCACTGCTCACTACAGGTTTGTGGGGAATCCAGTGCTAAATCATTTGTAGACAACTGGATTCTGGGTCTACGTTTGATATGCAGCAGAGCAGCCTTTCCATCACAAGAAAGTTGGATCTGTTGGAGCAGATCCAGAGCAGGGCCACAGAGACAATAAGAGAGCTGGAGCACCTCTACTATGAAGACAGGTTGAGGAAGCTGGGCTTATTAAGAGATCTCCATGGAGATCTCACTGTGACCTTCCAGCACTTAAAAGAAGCTTAAAACAGAAGGGAAACTGACTTTTTGAATGGTTTGATAGTGAAGGAAATTACAAGGAAATCCTTTACTCAGAGGGTGGTGAGAAACGGCACAGACTGCCTAGAGAAGTTGTGGATGCTCCATCCCTAGAGACATTAAAGGCCAGGTTGGATGGGATCCTGAGCTGCTTGGTCAGTTGGGTGGCAACTCTGCCCATAGCAGGGAGGTCGAAACTAAATGACCTTTAAGGTCCCTTCCAACCTAAGCCAT
>PPHD01011157.1:0-10275 GCA_002909625.1 Bambusicola thoracicus | reverse complement strand
GTAAAGTTATTGCTCCAATATGGACTACCTCAGGTGTTGGCTGATCTCATGCATCCATACTCTGCAGTGCCAACTCCATCTCTTCATGCAGGTGCTTTTCCCTTTGGCCTTGTTTCGCAGTGTAAATCAGGCCACGGTTTGGCTCAGCTGTGGTGTCAGGTATCTGCCCAGTGCTTGGTTTCACCTCAGCTCCTGGAAGTTAACCATAAATAAAGATAGGCTGTCATGAGAAGCAGCAGGTAGACTGTATTTTTCCCCCAGACCCTCGTGACTTGTGTGATAAGTCCTTCAAATACAAATGTTTAAAAAATCCCTTCTAATTACATTAATTTTAATTAAGTATCGAGCTGGGAGACTATCAGAAGACAAAGAACTGAGATAGAAATGCATAGAGACAATTTTAAACCCAATTAAAATGCATTTAAGTTTCTGTGTTCTCACTGTTGTTTCGATCTGCGCCAGTGTGAGGTGGGTTGGGAGGCTTCTTCCAGAGAGGGAGCCCAGTGTATGACTCAGGTCAGGGAGGGAAGACAGCATAGGATGAGTTTCTCTTTTCTGACGTCTCTTTTTCATGGTGTTTTATTCAATAAGAGAAAGAGAATTGCTTGAGGAACCAGAAAATCACAGAACCATAGGGGCTGGAAAGGACGTCTGGAGACCATCTAGTCCAAATCCTATACTAAAGCATGTTCCTCAGGATAAGTTGCAGGTTCCCTAGTGTAGGTTGCAAACCTACAACCACAGCTCTCTTCCTTTCCCAACAAACCATCACACTCTCCATGCCCCATAGGTAACAAACTCACTCTGTCTTTCCCATAGGAAATACCATTTGATCAGCTCTTCCTTTCCTTACTAAACAGCTAGCACTTTTTTTTTCCCTTTCAGGTAATTAACACATCTAGTTCAACCCCAAACACTTGCTAGTGAAGTATAACCAGAGGCAGCCTGGTCTAGTATTAGATATGGAGGCTGGCAGCCCTGCCTGCGGTGGGGGAGTTGGAGCTTGATGATCCTTGAGGTCCCTTCCAACCCAAGCCATTCTATGATTGTATGTTTTCAGACCTGCAGAAGACCTGCTTTCATGGAAACGTTGTCTGCTAAGCAGTATCAGACTGCTTCATCTTAGACTTGATCATCACAGAGCGAAGAGGAAAACCTACAGCACTGAGAAGGTAGGATTCTGGAAAAGATGACCAAAGCCAGTGCCAAACTTATCTGGGATTGGAGGCACTGATCCACATTCAAGATATTGTCTTTAACAATGGTCACCATTGACTATTCCCAAGGAGCTTGTGAGAAACTCCACAGTCGTGGGAATCACCCACTTTACAAAGACGCAACGAGCCTGAGATGGTTTGTAGCTCCTAGGCAAGAAGAGCTCTATCTGATCCAAAACTTTGATGATCTCTTTGAGGAGACAATCACTCACCTCTAAACTTTGCTGAGATCTTGGAATTAGATGATTGGAATGGGAAAAAAAAAATGTGGAATTTAAACGTTTGAAATATCTTTGCAAATTCCTGCCCCCAGGCTGGTGCTCAGAGACAGGTCTGTGTTGCTGCTTGTCAATTAGATTCTTGCTTGAATTATTTAGTATATCGTTACTGAAGATCAATTCCGTAGGTTAAATCCTCTCAAGGTGATTAGTAACTAGAGAAGATAGGACAAGGGAAAATGGTTTCAAGCTAAAAGAGGGAAGATTTAGATTGGATATCAGGAGAAGTATTTTATGATAAGGGTAGTGAGGCACTGGCACAGGTTGCCCAGAGAGGTGGTGGGTGTCCCATCCCTGCAGATGCCCAAAGCCAGGTGGGATGGAGCTGTGGGTGTCCCTGTGCATTGCAGGGGAGTTGGACCAGATGACCTTTAAAGAGTCTCTTTCAACTCAAACAATTCTATGATTCCATGAAAACGGAGTCCCACAGAAGCAGCCTATGCTGGTAGAGAAGAGAATGAGGCTGCAAGCAGTGAAAAAAGTGGTAAGCAGGGAGGGAGAAGGAAGAGGAAAGCAGGGAAGGAGAAGGAGTGGATGTCCTGAACTGGAACAGGTTGACATTGAGGTTTCATAAATAACCTGTCTGAGTTTGTTAAAAGAGTCCCAAGTCCTTTCAGAAAAGCATTGGGAAAGCCTAGAGCTGTGTTGTTTGCTGTGACTGATGGACATTTAATAGGAGAAAGTGAACACTGAAGCAGTTGGGGTCAGGAGCTGCTTCCTCCCAGGGGTTTTCTGGGATCTAAGTCGTGTGGCACCTAAAGCTGCACCCAGTGCAGAGGCCACAGCAGCAGAGCAGAGCAGGAATGGTGGGAGAAGATGGCACACACCTGCATGGTGCAGAGAGCAAGTGGTAGATGCAGGAAAGTTAAAGACCAGGCAACACTCATTTCCTAGCAGTAGCCCAGGGATAGAACTGAATAGCCGTGAGATGATGGCTTTGCCAGCCACAGCTTTGCATCGCTGTAACGTTTTTGCAGTTGAACCATCTGGTATTACAGGTAGTTGTCACAGATGTAAAAGTTATTGGTTGAAACCTCCTCGCAGCCCCTCTCTCTATTTCATCCTTCACTCTCATCCTTGTTGCCCTGCAAGAAACTTTTGCTTTCTTCTGTTTATTCAGCTAGCTTCTGTGTTGGACGTGTTTTACGAATGCTTTCCTGCTTAAATGTCAGCTCTATTTGGGAAATTATCACAGAATCATAGAATCACAGAATGGCTTGGGTTGGAAGGGACCTCAAGGATCATGAAGCTTCAACACTCCTACCACAGGCAGGACCACCAACCCCCACATTTAATACCAGCCCAGGCTGCCCAGGGCCCCATCCAACCTGGCCTTGAACACCTCCAGAGATGGACGGAGCATCCACAGCCTCTCTGGGCAGCTGTTCCAGCACCTCATCACTCTCCTAGCAAAGAACTTCCCCTTGACATCCAACCCAATCTGCCCTCCTTCAACTTCAAACCATTTCCTCTCGTCCTGCTGCTATCTACCCTTTCAAAGAGTTGACTCCCCTCCTGTTTATAGGCTCCCTTTAGGTATTGAAAGGCTCAGGAAGAGTAATTATTGGCCTCATGAAGAAATTAAACACATTGTAATCATGGCCATGGCTCTGGTGCATTCTTAGCATGGCAGTAAATATTTATGTAGATAATGAAAGCATCAAGAATTGAAATAATTAGTTTTCATGTAACAAAGAAAATAAGAATTTCTTAAGGGATTTAAATCTTCTTTCTCTGGTACAAATCTGATGTAAAACTCCAATTGCACTCCTGCAGGGGATGTTGATGTCCTTTTAACGCTTCATGTTGTTTTTGTCTTAGAGGGCAGTGAGAGTATTTCTGAACACAGAGTCCAAAACAAATTAAAACACTTGAGCTTTCTTTTCAGAAGAAAAAAGAAAGCAGAACATCCAAAAAGAAAACCAAACAAAAACAGGGTAGATTTTCTTTTTTTTTTTTTTTTTCTTTTTCCATTGAAAGGACACTTTTAATGTCCCCAAAAGGACTGACGAGACAATATTTGTCCACGTCTGCCCTGGGGGTTTAAATCAATATTTGCTGGAGGTTAGAAAGAGATTCCTGCTATTACCACTATCCTGCTATTGATCCACATTTGCTTATTCTGGATTTTCTTGCAGTTCTTCTGACACATTTGTTCCTTGCCAGAACCTGAGATGGGACATGGGATTGCTCAGGGGTCTGTTTCCAACTGGCAGCCCCCCCTTCTTAAACACATTTTGCACAGCCAGGAGGCCAAAACAGGGTTCTACTAGGGTGAAGTGGGTAGAAATTTGGAAAACTGTTGTTCAGCTGAGTGTAGAGCTCAGTTCACACTGCTTCTGGGTGAACTGCAAAGTATTATCCCATTTGCTTCATGCCAGACCACCTGGCTGGTCCCAATGGCTGGACTGGGCACCGCCCCACCCCATCTGCGTGCTCTCAAGTCTACCAACCATAACATTGAGGCAGTCATTTATAGATGGTTGCCAGGAAGAAGTTCCACATTTCTTAACATCCTTGTCCATGGACTATTTCTTTCACCTGCCACATCTTTCAGCACCATCCCCTTCCATCGTGTTGGTGGTTGGAGCCTCCCGAGAAGAAACACGTGCGTAATTGCAAGAGTTGGAAAAGAATCGGACTGGACACACTAAGAGCTCACTGCAGAGGATGTACGTGAGACACCCACCCCAAAAATCTTCTAAGAAAAATATCCACTGCCTTTGCCCCTTGCTTAATGCTCTTCATCTGGAGAAAGTTAAAGAAATCCCAGACCTCTCTTAATAATTTTGCAAGAGGTCAACACTGATTTATTTGTGAGAAAAAGAGCATGTCCCTCATGTATGAGTGATTTTCTTCCCATTGTTTGAATGCTGGTTGGACTGTGCTTAGCTGTGAGCTGCAGCTTGTTCCCGTGTTTACACACAGCAAATATGGACAGACACATGCTAGACATATTCATGGAGCTGATTTGTTTCCCCTGACCAAGACATGAGAAAAGTCCCAGCTCCCCAAGCCAAGAAGCAAGTTAACTGGTATAGAGTAGCTGTGGGAGGTGGAATACAGACTTGATGTGGAGAGATGAACGTACACCAAGTTTTGAACCCATGTATACAAAACAATGTATTCCCTACACTGAAATATGGGATTTTAGTTAGGGTTGTGCAGTTGAACAACTGTAACTTTTAGCATCCTCTTGCCCTGCAGTAATGAAGTGTACAGCTTAACCTGGCGACCCAGAGAAAACTGGTTTTGAGGACCTTGATAAGAAATGAATGCTCCACCTGGCATGGGTAGGGGCAGGCAAGTGTAGTTCAGAAGTCACAGAGCTCCTTGAGGTGAGGTCTCAGACTACACTGTAGTATCTCAAATAGAAGTGTCAGCACATGGTGAGCCCCTTCTTTGGCTGTGTTCAGGATAGCACCTTGTCTGTGGATGCACCTCAGGAATATTTCCATTTGGCAAGCATGAGAGAACCTCCTTTGTTGCTATCACTGTCTTGAAGTAGGTCTTCAGTCTTGGTTCATTGACTGCACCTGAAGGTAATGCTTAGGTTTTGTCCATAGCGTGAATGATGGGATGCGGTGGGCTCTTTACATTCAGCTTGCCCCTCTCTTCAGCTTTGGGGACAGCCAATGTAATGCCCACTGAAGGTGAATGCATGATATGCAATATCCTTGCTGCTCCTGTGTGTTGTGGTGCTGGTATATGCATTGTCAACTTTGCATGAAGGAAATAGAACTTAGATTTAGCTGAGGACTGTAAGTATCTGGTGGAAATGGTCATAGGCCGCCTTTGTGTCTGTGACTCACTCACAAGTTGTGAGCTGCTTTAGGATGGGACATATACACTGAGTAGGCCTGAAACAATTATTCTCTCTTATGAGGCACATCAAAGTTAGTTCAGGCTCAGCTTCACATTTGTACAGAGGTCAATTAGATGAACAGAGACACAGGTCTGCAGTGCCATATTTGCTTCAAAATACTCCTTGATCCCAAGCTGAACTGGAGCCAAGGGCAGTGGAAGTCATCCGGGACATGATCCATAAAGGTCAAGGTACAGGTTTGTTGGCTTTTGGCTCCACATCTCATGTGCTATTTACTCTCCTCCTGGCTCACATGGGTGAAACTCAGGAGCAATGAGTTCACACGAGACTCCACGCAAATAAATGCAATACGCTGTCTGCAAGGAGCTGCCCTTGCTCTTCTCCAGCTCCAGCATGAGGCCCAAGTCATCAGCCAAGGCAGATCAATGCGACTCCATGGCATGGGAGACATTGAGAGCTATAAAGCATCTGTGGTCTAGGCTCGAGTTTCTCAGCAGAGAGGGCTGAAAAGGACTTATAAGAATTTCAATCCATTTATCTTGATGAGGCGGGATTGTTCCTTACAGTATATTTTCTCTTTCTCTGCCTTGTCGTCTTTTAAAAACAATGGGACATTCCCCAGGGTGCTTTTGGGGGAATTTTTTTCAGCTTCTGAAACAGATGAACGCAGCAGTGTCAGTGGCTGGGAAACCAATCAGGTGGTGTGGAAAGAAACATGAAGTCTGATCCCATACAAACCCATCAGAAATACCAAGCCTTCCTTGTTGAGATAGGCTAGGATAGGTATTGGGAACAGTCTCTTAATGTGCAATGTGCTGGTGAGGCTGCCAGCTGATGTCTGTGCAAGATGCTTCCTAAAGTGATGAAATGGCTTTGCTGTGCTCTGCAGGAGAGCGCATCCCATGAGTGACTGGGACCTTTTAGGGAGCAGTGCTCTACCATAGGAGCAAATTGCATTCTCTCTCTGCTGCTGGGTTGATTTTCCCCAGTGTTTTGGGCATGGTCCAGCTGTCCCACATCCCCTGCCTGTTTCCTCCTGTTATATGGCTTGGTGTTGAGTGCCTCAGGGTCAAGGCTGCTAGAGGAAAGACAGATTTCATTATTTTTTAGCATTAGCAAGATCAGTGTGGGCACTACTACTGCTAACCCCAGATAAAGCAGTGACCACGAAAAGCCCTTATAATCAATGGAGAAAGAAACCTTTCTTCTCTGCATAAAAATCTATGCCACAGACCTATGGCATTCTTGTAAAAATCTGTGCCAAGCTCTGTTTGCTTTGGGGTGACGGGGATTTCAGCCCTCACTTTTTATTGTTTGTGCTGTTTGCACCCAGGCAACTGGATACAGCTCTCATTTGGGCAGAGGAGGGGGAACGTGTGGTGTTCACATTGATAGAAAAAGCATTGGGCCAGAAAAGGTTTAGGGAATATGGGGAATAAAAGGCAAATAGAATTGCCGTAGGAGGTCTGTAAAAGCTGAAGTATGATGAGGGGAAAAAAAGGCTATCCAGAGGGTTATAATAAACCAAGAGGTTTATGGGAAAACAAGAAGGATATGGAAAGACCATGGGTTTTGCTCCATCATATCCATCAATAGCTGATTTTGCCCTCCCGCAGCCTCCTTGACTCTGCAGCAACCCACGTTCCTTTCTCATGCTCAAATGCCACTTTGTTCATCAGTCAAAGGCAACTTTCCTGTGACCCTGTTGTATGCTGCCCAGCAAATCTGGAGGGCAGAATGGAATATGAAACAAAGAAAACATGACAGCAGGAAATGGAGGAGGAGAAAATCTACCCGCCCTGAAATGGGCTGATGGACAAGCCCGAGAGTGACTTTTCAAAGGGCCACATGAGATGACAGCTTGCACTGGGGCTGCTTTTCAAACACTGCAAGAGAAGGTTCCAAAACTGTCAGAGGGTAAGTATTGCATTTGCGCTGAAATGAGAAGCCTTGGGTTTGTGCTGAGATGGGAAATTATGGCACCACCCTTGCTGAAATACCCTATTTTGTTGGTTTTCTTTTCAGACCAAGTAGGTTGAATCATTTGGAGAGGCAGATGCATCTTTGGGTACTTGTCAGCTCTTGAAAGGCTTCTTATGGTTCCCTGCAGCCCAGCTTTCTTCCAAAGGCTTGCGTGGAAAAGTTATAACGGAAGGCAACATTTCAGATCAGTGAATTTCTGCTGCTCATGTGAATATATAACTTTGTGTATCCTCTGACAGTGCAGATAGACACTGCTTTTTTTTTTTTGTTACTTTGGAACCGGTTTGTGCTGAAATTGTCTGAATGTGTCTGAAATGATTTTTGGGGGCCAGAATATCTTGGGTTAAAAGCCCTTCCTGCAGGAACAACAAGTGGCTGTGCTGGTGATTGACTGCATAGCACATGGGGGTGCTTATTTCTAGCCTGGAGCCCTCGCTGCATCAGCTAAATGCTGTCCCATTGACGTGATTCAACGTCTTGGCTCCCAACAGCCACAGCAGGGCCCTGGTGAAATCCAAAACTGGGTAATGAGAATGCTGTTAGTCACAAAATATGACTCCTGCAGACCCAGTTGAACCTGGGCCATTGCAGGAAGCACAATGACCGCACTGCACAGGAGTAGCTGGTGCTTTATGAGCACTGGTGTGCAGGTACATGTCACTATGCAGGGCTGTGTTAGGTCCCAGCTCAGCATCCCACTGGCAGGACACAAAACTCTGGCTGTGATTATAATGGTACAGCACTGTACCATGATAAAGGTACAGTTATAATTAGGTCTCCTGCTCAGTTCCTGATTTGTGCAAGAATTCGGACAGGGTATTTTTCCCATCCCTTTTTTATGCTCTCCAGCTCAGCTCCTCTTCAATGCTCTGGTCCCATAGGTTCTCTGCCCCACTCCCTCCACATAACTCTTTACTTACGTCTCCATGAGCCCAAGGAGGCATCACCACCCAGGTGAGCCCTTGATGTGTCCCTGGGGCATTCCTGGCGCCTTCTGATGGTAAAAGTTTTCCTTCATTCCCTTTGTTTCCAGCTGAGAGATTGACTTGATTTCAGGACATGGTTTTAATGCGGTGCATGAAGTAGCCGGAGGTCAGTGTTTGTAGCTTGCATGTTTTAGCAATTTTATTCAGTGATCAAAGCACAAGGGGCCAGGCATGCTGGGATTTATATGCAGCGTGTTCGTTGCTGGGTTCTCCAAACTATACCATATACACACTCAACTTTATCATGCCTCTAGTAGCTTTGAGCATATGTCCTTGCCTTCCCTTGCCTTCCCTTGCCTTCCCTTGCTTTCCTTTTCCTTGCCTTGCCTTGCTTTGCCTTGCCTTGCATTGCCCTTCCTTTTTTCCTTTTTCCTTTTCCTTTTCCTTTTTCCTTTTTCCTTTTTCCTTCTTCCTTCTTCCTTTTTCCTTTTTCCTTTTTCCTTTTTCCCTTTTCCTTTTTCCACCCCTCCCCTTCCTTCTTCTCCCCCTACCCCTTCCCCTTTCTTTTCCCCTTCCCCCACCTTTGCCTTCTCCTCCCTTCCCACTCTGAAGCTGATCAGACCAGGAAGGTGTCTTTTATTGGACAGAACACATCACCTCTCTGTTGAGGACATTTATAAGCAAGGGTAGTTAAATAAAGAGCAAACCTAGAGGACTGGACAGAAATGCTCTGCTTAACCTCAATCCTGGGTGCAAGTATTGTTTTGGATGGAGGCAGCCCAACTGGGCACCTCTCATTTGTTCTAGCTCAAGAAAACAGAAGCTGGGCTGGGGATCCTCCTGCCCCATCATGAGCAAAATTAAGCTAAATTAGTTCATGACAAAGCTTTGAGGTATGGATAGTCTGGTGCTGGGACAGGAGAAGAGGTGTGTCAGGTGCCATCCATCCATGTGTTTTGTGTGTGTTCCTTACAGCTCCTTCAGCTTCATAAAATTTGGTGCTCTGGGTGGGTGCTGTGTTGGCAGGAGAGATTTCTGGCTTACGTGGCTCTTCCAGTGGAAGAGGATGACTTCTCAAATGCTTCAAGACATGAGGGCTGATTCTGTGCCTGAGATAGAATGGAAAGGACAGGAGAATGTGGATCCTCAGCCTTCCCAAACACTCTGTCCATTTCTTTGCTTTCTTATGGGAAAGCATGGATCGGCTCTGAATTAGGAGAATCAAAGGGTGTTGGGGCCAGTTTTAAAATTAGAGCTGGAGGGAGCTCTTATCTCCAGCTAGGCTTTATCAGACGGGTAGGCAGGCCTTATCCCATCCCGTAATCCCCTCTTCTGGAGGCCCTTGAACGCCAGTGACAACAAAACTATGCCGTGTTGAAATCGTCGCCTGAGGAAACGTGAAATATCACACGAGGAGGGATGGGTGGAAAACGTGGCAGTGCGTTCACCCCCCATCCTCAGCTGTGGTCATATTTCAACAGCAGAAAACTGCTGCAAGATTGGAGTGACTTGCTTTGCTGTAGCTGTTTTGGGGAAAACAAAGCATCTTCCCACTCCGGCTGCCTTGCTGTCTGCAGTGCGCGTAGGGATTATCTTGCTGGTTTCCCCCTTCAAAGAGCTCATTAATATCACCAGGCATATATTTTTTCTTTGCTATAATAATGCTGGTGTTGTTTCAAGCCCTGTTGATGATTCTTCATGTTTTACTCCAGATCAGGTGCTGGAAGTGTTTGATGTGGTGCTAGCCACAAACCAAAATGTTTTCTGCAGAGGGAGGCCTGGAAGGGATAAATCCTATCCTGAGACAAGGGTTTTGCATGGAAACCTCAGACACAAATGGCCTGGAAAAAGAAGTGTTTAAGTCTTATGCTTAGCCCTGAGGCCACAAATCCTGAAAGCAAGCAACTCTTCCCCCATACCCAGGATCACAATATGGGTTAGACTAGAAGGGTCCATCTGGCCCAACTCTGCTAGAGAAGGGACACCCAGAGTAGGGTGACCAGCTTCATGTCCTGGTGGCTTTTGGAGATCTCCAAGGAGGAGAT